>JAMPIO010000300.1:0-103166 GCA_024699865.1 Aphelenchoides fujianensis
GACTCGCGTGTTCCCCCGCACCCAACCCCGCCGATTTTAGCCGCTTGCATTCGAGTACGAGCGAAATGGACAACGACTTCGAACTCTACGACGAGTCTATCATGGAGCGTGAGTTTCCCCTCTTCCTTCCAGCATTTACCATTTGTTTGTTTGCAGCGAACGGGCAGAACGAAGGCGGCGGCGACGAGGCCAACACCCGACTGCAGCCGTTCCTCAACGCCGCCCGCTCTCCCGACATGACGACCATGGTGAGTTGGACGGGGGATTGCCGGAAAGGATGGGGATTTCATAGATTTTCATCGATTCCGAATTACGCCCGCATCCAATCGATTTCTCCTCGTTTTAGTGCACCAACCTGGCGGCCAAGTGCCTCGAGCTGCAGACGGAGAAGGAGGCCGTGCAGCGCGCGAAGGAGCAGCTGGAGGAGAAGCTGCAGCTCGTCGCCCAGAAGCACGCGGCGGAGCTCGACGAGCTGCGGGCCGAGCGGGACGGCGCCCGCGCCAAGCGCGACGAGTACCTGGAGAAGTGCAAGGCGTTGGAGGCGCGCATGCTCGCCGAGGAGTCGCTCTACTACGCCAAGAACCTGAACGGCGGCGCCCGGCCGAGCCGCGAAGCCGGCGGACGCCGACGAGACCGCCCGCTCGTACGTGAACAAGCATGGCGCGCGAGACCATCCAATCCTACTTCCACACGATGGACGAGAGCGACGTGGAGGGCACCGTGGTGGCCGCCCACTCCGAGCAGCTCGAGGTGGTCCAGCAGAAGGGCTCGGGCACGCGCTACGTCCAGACGGTCGTCAACTTCGGCATCGTGAGTCCCCCCTCTTCATTCCAATCATTCTTCTCTTGTCGTTTGCAGATCGACGCCGAGGAGATGATGAACCAGACGCAGACGGCGGCCCAGAACCTCACCGTCTACGCGGACCGCCTGTTCGAGTACCGCACGAACGTGGTCGCCCTCTACGATCAGCTGAAGGCGACCGCCAAGTTCCTCGCCGAAGTGGTCCGTCGGGTGGCCGGCGAGGAGGACGAGCAGATCCAACTGCTGCTCGGCATGATCGAGTCGCTGCAGCTGGACATCGAGCAGAACAACACGATCGCCGACCAGCTCATGAACGACTCCAAGCGTGAGTTTCCCCTTCTTCCTTCGTTCAATCCTTCTCGTTCGTCCCTTCAGATGTGATCGAGGAGCTGAGCGCCCTGAGCACGACGATGCGCACGGCCGCCGAAGCGACGCGCAACCAGCCGCAGATGAACTCCCTTCCTGATGGCCGAGTTCGAGGAGAACCAGAAGATCGTGGAGAAGCTGGCGGCCGACAAGGAGAGGACGGCTGACGGCCGAAAAGAAGGAAGCTCCTGAAGCGGTGCAACGAGGCGATCGTGAGTCCCCTCCTTCCTTCCTTTCCATCTTCCTCTCTCGTGTTTGCAGGAGAAGTCGAAGGAGCGGGACGCCGAGCTGGAGAACCGCACGAAGATCATCGTGGACCTGCAGCAGATCCTCGAGAAGATGAACAGCGACCGCGAGGGCATCAAGGCGCTCGTCAAGCAGGAGCTCACGACCATCTACGAAGTGATGTCCGCCGTCCCGCACAGCGTCAACTGAGAGGCTCCCCACTCACCCCATCTGTTCGACTCCATTGTTTAACCCCGCTGTGTTTTCTGTAGATTCTAACCGACGAGAACGCGCCCCCTACTCGTCCACACGATTCCAGCGATAAATTCTGATCGATTCGCAATCCACTCGGTCTTTTCGGTAGGGAGGGGGAAGAAGGCAAGACCGCGTGTTGCTCGCTGTTGTTCCTTTCTTGCGGAGCTTCGGGTCAGCGGCTGGTTGTTGGTGGGGTCAGGTGGATTGGCTGGCGACGCCTCTCATTGCTTTCCTGCGCAAAGAACGATCCAGAAGTGAATTCCGACTGCGTTTATTCGAACAGCGAAAAGGGGCAGTTGCAAAACAAAGGAAAGGAGCTACGTATTCGTTAGTCTAAAAGAGGGAGAAGGGAGTTTATACAAAGGTTGCCTGAAGACGTTTGAGCGAGGACGGGAGTTCGTAAGGGGGGCTTGACAAGAGAGTCGAATCAAAAGGAGGAGAATAGGGATTGTTTATGCACTTGGAACGTCCACGAAAGCTCGGCGGTCGTGTTCAGGGCGCGGAGGGCGTCGACTTCTCGCCTCGAGCTCCCGAGGAGAAGCGAGTGGAGAGGCGTTTGAGGTCCGCGATCATGGTGTGCACCTGCTGGGCGGAGAGCTCGTCCGTCCTCGTCGTCCACGTCCTCCGCGGTGTACAGCTTGCGCACGAACGCCCGCTCGACGATGAACTTGCCCTCCTTGAACTTCTGGTCCGCTGTGGTGGCCTGTAAAGGGAGGGGATGAAGAGAAGGAAGAAGAGGATCTCGACTGCCTTGTCGTACGTCCATCCGACTTGTTCCTGAAAGAAGTACGAAAATGAGGGCGAGGTCCTCGGCAAGTCCACTCACTTGGCACTTGTCGCAGAAGATGTCGCGGACGGTGTACAATCCGGTGCTCATGACCGGCCCTCTCTTCGGGCTCTCCGTACGTGATGTTGATCACACTCGTGAACAGGGCGGCCTTCCCGCTGCGGCCTGCAAACGCGAAGGATGGAAGGAAGGAAGAGTGAAGAGGACTCGCCTTGGTACGCATCGGACTCAAGGTTCTCCTGATCCGTGAGGTAGTTGTTGCACTTGCAGAAGTAGACGCCCTCCTTCTTGATCGAAGCGCTTCGCACTCGAGACGTTCACGAGGTCGAACGAGTCGGCTTCCGACATCACGTGACTGTTTGCTGCAAATTTCGAGGTCAGAATGAAGAAACCGGAAAGAATATCGAGTAAGCCCGCAGGAACGATTGCTTCTTCTTGATTTCTTACTCGAATCGGAATAAAAGTGTGCCTTCGAACCTCCCACACCGCGCATAAACAACCGACTGGAGGGGCAAAGGACAAACACGAGGTCTCCCCCGCCTTTCCGCTCTCCGCGTGCGGGAAGGCGGGCGGGTGGGCGAGCAGCAGGGGGGGAGAGCGGGAAGGAAGAGAGCGGGGCGGCGGCTCGAAAGCAAGTGGACAGGCCGGCGAACCGGGGCGATGACCACGCGAGAGTGAAAGTGCGTAGTTCCTTGCAGGAAAGCAGAGATCTTCTTTCCGCTTATCACCCACTCGTCGGTGATCCAGAAAGCAAAGAGCGAATCGAATTGAAATGAACACGTGCGAGAGCCAAACAACCGGTTCTTGCCTGTTCACGTGCTTTCAACTGAAAAAGGAAGGTGGAGAGAGCGGTGGGGCCGGCGGCTCTCTCTTCGCTTTCACCCGCTCGCGGGCGAGCGGAACGAGCGAATTCAACGTGAACACGTGCGAGAGCCCAACCGGTTCTTGCTGTGCACGTCTTTCCCGTCAAAACGGTGGGCAGTGGTTGAAGACAGTTGTTGGTCACTGCCGCTGAAAGCGGCTTTGAAAGGCGGCATTCGTTAAAGTGAACGTCGAATTCCCCTTCTACTCCACGTCCATCTACGAGAAATTATAGACACTTTTATTCGGAAGAAAAGACGATCGAAGGGGAAGTACGGGGAGCGAGTAGGCGGCGAGAGGCGGCGAAGAGGCTAGCGGAGTGAGTGCTCACTCTCAAATCCAAACACAACGATAAGGGGAACCCGAGGAGGGGGAAGAGGAGGGGCGTGGACATTGGGGCGATCACCAGTCCTCCTCGTCGGCGCGCTCCAGCCAGTCGGAGTCCTGCGAGTCGTCGAGGTCGGCGGGCGGCGGGACGGCCGTGCGGAGGGCACACGCGATGTGGTCGCCGGTGGGCGTCGCCCCGATCTTCGGCTTCTGCAGGGCCTTGGGCGAACACGACGAGCCGCTGCTCTCCATCACTGGAAACAAGTGGAAAAAATGAGAAGAACTCGAGGGGAAATCCTCACCCTTGCGGCGTTCCTTTATGGCGGCGGCGAGGACGGACATGAAGTCGCCGGTCGGCGGGGGCGGACTTGGCGGCCGGCTGATTCTCCTTGTCCTCCGGCTTCGGCTCCTGCTTCTTCTCCTCCGCCTCCTTCTTGAGGGCGGGCGGCTGCTTGGCGAACGACGGCGGGGGCGGCGGCGGAGGCGGCGGCGCCGATTTGCTCACCGGCGGGATCGTCCCCTTCTTCGCGGGGTCCGGCGGCGGCGAGGGCGTCTGGGCGGCCTGCGAGCGAAGAAAGCAATCAGAAATCAAGGGAAAGGGGACAAACCGGCGGCGAACAAACCGGCGGCTCCGAACGTTGCTGCTGCAGGGCGGACGTGAGGATGGAGACCGTCGAGCGGAGTTCCGCCAGCTGCGCCTCGAGCTCGGCCAGCCGTTTGTTGTCGGCGGCCGTGCAGACGGTCGACGCATCGATGGAGATCGAATCCTCGAAGTCCTCCGAGTCCGCCACGGACATCCGATCGAAATGCAGGACGTCCGTGTCCAGACAGAGCGTCCCGGCCGGCGATCGCGCGTGTTCGCGGGTGCCTGGAAGCAATTTGAGCGAATCAAACAAAAGAAATAAAAAGAAGGAACGTACCGAGCAACCACCGAATCCCACCATTCGACCATCCGCTCCCACCAGACGGGCAGCTGCTGGAGGACCGTCTTCCCGATGTCGGCGAGGTTGACGCGCGGGATGAGGTCGCGCACCTTGAGGATCTCCCGCTCGACGAGGGCGAAGATCACGTCCAGGGCGGAGACCGCATTCCGCCGAATCAACTCGTCCGAATCGCGCGGATTGTGGAGCGGAAAGCGGGCGAAATCGGCGCCCGTTTGTTGCCACGAGAAGGCGGTCGGCTGGAAGGCGGTGGGCACCTGCGAACGGCGGCGATTCGCGCCGTTGTGGCCGAACGGGCGGTCCATCCGGACGGCGGAGTGAACGACGAGCGTGGGCGTGAAGGCGATCCGAGTGCTTTGCGCGTGCGAGGCCGAAAAGACCGCCGCTCGCCGCGATTTGAAGCGTTTTCGGCTGTTTGCGACGCCGCAGAGCTTCCCGTCGGGACGCGCCCGCCGACCAACGGCGTATTTTCGGGCTGGATTTGCGCCCCCCGAGCGGCCGCCGCTATGGAAATGCTGGCCGGCACACTCACGGACCGGCCGACTTCAAACTTTCTTGTAGCCGCACGGCAGGTGCTAATTTGAAGCCAACTGCAAAGGGCGGCCGGGGCCTCGAACACGCCGCCGTAATCGACTTTCGGCTCGAAACTCTCGCATTCGGCCGAATTCGAGGTCATTTCGCCGGCTTTCGGGATGGCGTCCGAGTGAACGGCGACTCCAAGTGTACGTTCGACTTCGAGTGAGTCAACCGACGTTGTTTGCTCGGGGGCGCGCACACTCACGGAACACTCCGCCCGCCCGCCGTTTCGAAATCCGTTTGCCGGGCGGACGGCGAAGAGCACGGAGGACATTCGCTTTTTGCAGCCCGCCCGCCGGTCGCCCTCGTTTTGTCAGCACCGGGCGGTCAGTCGGAACAGCGATGGCGAACAGCGAGCAGAAGAGCAAGGTCCCGCTGCTGCAGAAATTCCGAAAGAAGTGAGTCCTCCGTCCGGTTGGACACTTACCCTCTCTCGTTTGTTTAGGGACGAGCCGAAGAGCGAGCGGCCGAAGAAGGTCTCCGTCTTCCAATTAGTGAGTCCTCCGTTCGATCCACTCATTTGTTTCGCTCGATTTAGTGGCGATTCGCGTCGAGGGGCGACCTCCTGCTCGTCTGCTTGGGCTGCAGTCTGGCGATCGGGACGGGCTGTTCGATGCCCTTCCTCGCGATCATCATCGGAGGAATGAGCGAGGCGTTCGTCAATGCGACGATTGCGGTGGATTTCTACTACGTTCCGGGTGAGTCCCGCCCATTCGCCCGCTTGCTGTTTGCTTTCGATAAGAAGCGGCGGAAGAGCGACCGTAATTGCCGTCTTATCTCCTCGTGTTTGTTTGCAGTGAACACGAGCGACGGGTGGCGCTTCCTCGGCGACATCTACACGCTGGAGGGCTTCCGGGACTCGGCCATGCAGCTCGTCTACGAGTCCACGATCATCGGGATCGCGATGTTCACTGCGGCCTCGCTTCAGGTTCGTTCTTCCCTTCCAATCGATTGCATTGGGTGCTTGCAGGTCTACTGCTTGATGACCGCCTGCGAGAACATGATGAATCGACTGCGGAAACGCTTCTTCCGGGCCGTCATGAGGCAAAACATTGCGTGGTTCGATGAGCGGCAGACGGGCTCGATGGCCACCCAGCTGTTCGACAACCTCGAGAGAATCCGCGAGGGGACGGGCGACAAGGTCGGGATGGCCATTCAGTTCACCTCGCAGTTCCTCGGCGGGTTCGCCGTCGCGTTCACGTACGACTGGAAGCTCACGCTGATCATGATGGCCCTCTCGCCGCTCCTCATGATGTGCGGCGCCTTCATCGCTCGCCTGATGGCCAAATCGGCGGTGGTTGAGGCGGAGAAGTACGCGAAAGCCGGAGCGATTGCGGAAGAGGCGCTCTCGTCCGTCCGCACGGTCTACGCGTTCAACGGGCAGGACATCGAGTGCAAGCGGTGAGCTCAAATGACTGCTGTCTTCTTCTAATGGATCGCCGTCTTCAGCTACGAGGCCTCGCTTGAAAGCGCCAAGTGGGACGGGTACCGGCGGAGCGGTGTACGTGGGACTCGGCCTCGCGTCGACCTTCTTCGTCCTCTTCGGCTCCTACTGCCTCTCGTTCTGGATCGGGACGGACATGGTCGTCGACGGGCGGATCCCGGCTGCCACGAGTGAGTTCACGCTCTCTTCCGATCTTTCAATCATTCGTGTGTCTTTAGTGATTACCGTGTTCATGAGCGTGATGTTCGGCTCGATGTCGTTGGGGCAGGCCGCCTTCTGCAGTTCGCGACCATCGGCACGGCGCAAGGAACGGCGGCGTCCATCTACGAGATCATCGACCGGAAGCCCGAGATCGATTCGGAGGATGCGGGCGGGCAGAAGCCGGCGATCAGCGGCCACATCCGCTTCCGCAACGTCCACTTCTTCTACCCCACCCGTTCGGATGTGCCCGTCCTCCAGGGCATCGATCTGGAGATCAAGCCGAACGAGGTGGTGGCCCTGGTTGGCGGCAGCGGCTGCGGTGCGTGCGAGCAGACGTTTCCTCTTATGAACTTCTTCTTTCGTTCAGGAAAGTCGACGATCTGCTCGTTGCTGCTTCGCTACTACGACCGAACGGGCGGAGAGGTGAGGCATGTCGATTGCGGGAGGGGGAATTGACCGGCAATCGTTCAGATCCTGATCGACGACGTCCCGATCGAGCAGCTGAACATCGGGCACTTGCGGACGGCCATCGGGGCCGTGAACCAGGAGCCCGTGTTGTTCGACACGAGCATCAAGCAGAACGTGCTCTACGGCGCGACCGAAGAGATCGACGAGCAGCAGATCCACGAGGCGTGCGAGAAGGCGAACGCCGCCCACTTCATCGCCCGCCTGCCGCGCGGCTACGACACGATCGTGGGCGAACGAGGAGTGCAGTTGAGTGGAGGGCAAAAGCAGGTGAGCATTGGTTATCGTCTTCCTTCACTTCTTTCTGTTCTTCCTTCTTCAGAGGATTGCAATCGCCCGCAGTTTGGTTCGTCGGCCGAAGATCCTCCTGCTGGACGAGTCGACGAGCGCGTTGGACGCCGAAATCGGAGGCCACCGTCCAGCAGGCGCTGTATTCGGCATCGAAAGGGACGAACGACGATCATCATTGCTCATCGTTCGTTTCCTTCTTCGACTCTTCTGCTCAGTCTTGCTTGTGTTCAGGCCTGTCGACCATCAAGAACGTTGACCGAATCTTCACGCTTGGAGGGCGGTCGGATCGTCGAAGGCGGGCACTCACGACGAGCTGATGGAGAAGAACGGCGTCTACGCGAACCTCGTGAACTCGCAAGTGTTCGCGGACACGGTGGACGAGGAGATCGAACGCGAGGACTCCGCGCCGGCCGCCCGCGTCCAACGGCGCTCCGTGAGCAGCGGCGGCGGGACGGTCGATTCGCCGCGTTCGAAGCTCTTCACGCGGAACTCGGTGGTCGGCGACTCGTCCGCCGAGCCGCTCGGCCAGCCGAAGGACGCGCTTTCGGAGAAGAAGCGGCTGATGAAGGAGGCCGAGGAGGAGGGCGCGAGTCCCTCGAATTTGCGCGAAATTCTCCACTACTCCCGGCCCGGAGTGGTGCTACCTGATCCTCGGCGTTGCCGTTTGCGTCGTTGAAGGCTGCGTTTTTCCCATCTTCTCGATCTGCTTCTCCAACATGCTGGAGGTGAGGAGCGTCCTTCCGATCTCCTCACTCCTCGCTTGCAGGTGTTCGCGGGCACGGACCCCGAGGAGAAGCGGCAGAAGGGCCACAACTGGGCACTGATGTACCTCTACCTGGGCGCCATCCAGGGCACCGCCATGTTCCTGCACGCCGTCCTCTTCGGCGTCTCTTCCGAGCGGCTGACCATGCGACTGCGGGCGGGCTTGTTTCGGCACATCTTCTCGATGCAAATCGGCTACTTCGACTCGCCGCACCACTCGACCGGCCGCATCTGCACGCGACTCGCCAGCGACGCCCCGAACATCAAGGCCGCAATCGACTACAAACTGGGCAGCGTGTTCGCCTCGTTGGTTTCGGTGGGCTTCGGCATGGGGCTCGCCCTCTACTACAACCTGAAGATGGCCTGCTCTCGTGATCACGATCTTCCCCGCTCGGGGGCGTGGGCCACTACTTCCACGCCCGCTTCTTCACGGGCCGCTCCAAGGACGACGCCAATCACCTCGAGGAAGCCGGCAACTGTGCGATTGAAGCTATCGACCACATCCGGACGGTCCAATCGCTCACGCTGGAGAAGCGGCTTTTCGATCGCTTCTGCGAGTTCCTCGTCCGCCCCTTCCGCACGTACAAAATTCGCGCCCGTCTGCAAGCCGTCAGCTACGGCTTTGCCTCTTCGATCTTCTATTTCCTGAATGGTGCCTCGTTCGCTTTCGGCGTGTACCTGATCCTGAACCACAACGAGAAGCCGATGAGCGTTCTGCGGACCCTCTTCGCCGTCTCCTTCACGGCGGGCTCGTTGGGATACGCCAGCAGGCAAGTTCCCCTCTACTGCTTCTTCGTAATCGTGGCCGTTCTTCCAGCTATTTTCCCGAATACGCAAAGGCGCGTTTCGCCGCCGGCTTGATCTTCAAAATGCTTGGGCGAAAAACCGGCCTTCAACAACATGACGAACACGGGCCGCAAGTTGGTAAGCGCCGCGAATTCTCTGCTTCGATTCAACGCTTCCGTTCTGCAGGACAACGTGGAGGGTCGGATTCAGTTGGACGAGGTGGACTTCCGCTATCCCCAGCGAGCGGCCGTCCCCGTCCTCCAGCGGATGAACCTGAGCGTCGAAGCGGGCAAGACGCTCGCCATCTGCGGGCCGTCGGGCTGCGGTGAGCGAGCGGAAGGAGTGCGGGAATGAGTGCCGGATTGCAGGCAAGTCGACGATCATCTCGCTGGTCGAACGCTTCTACGACCCGCTCGGTGGGGCCGTTCGGATCGACGGCGTCGATCTGCGCGAAGTGTCGCCCCAGGAGATCCGCTCGCACATCGCGTTGGTCTCTCAAGTAAGTGCTCTTCTTCCTTTCCTCGTGTTAATTGCTCGTTTGTGGGAGCCGATCCTGTTCGACCGTTCGATCCGCGAGAACATCCTCTACGGCCTGGAGCCGGGCAGCGTCAGCGACGAGGAGATCATGGCCGTCTGCGAGCTCGCGAACATCGCGGGCGTGATCGCCGAGCTGCCCGACAAGCTGGACACCCGAGTGGGCGACAAGGGGACGCTGCTTTCGGGCGGGCAGAAGCAACGGCTCGCCATCAGCCGGGCTTTGATCCGCAAACCGACCATCCTCTTGCTCGTGAGTCCCTCACAGAGCGTTCTCGTTTGATCCACGTGTTGCAGGACGAGGCGACCAGTGCGTTGGACAGCGAGTCCGAGAAGGTTTGCACCTTGCTTGCCATTCTTTCAGTTGACCTATTGGTTTGCTTTCAGTTGGTGCAGCAAGCCCTCGACCGCGCGTCCGTCGGCCGCACGTCGATTGTCGTCGCCCACCGCCTGTCGACCATCGTGAAGGCGGACATGATCGCCGTGCTCAAGAACGGCGTGATCGTCGAGCAGGGCACCCACGCCGAGCTGCTCGCCAACCGCGGCTTCTACTTCGAGCTCACCGAAAAGCAGAACATCAAGAAAGACTGAGTTTTCTTTCGTTTCGTTTCATTCTTTCGACCATTCTCCTTCTTTCACTCGCGCGCATAATTGCTCCTTAACGTTGAAGCATCTCGAACTTCTTCCGATCGGTTCAACTACCTTCTTTCTTCCTCTCTCGATGCAATCTTCCCTTCTTTCTCGCGTTCCTTCCATTAGAAACGGTTTCCCCTCTTCTGAATCCGAGATAGTCCACTTCTCTTACGAGCTCTCTTCTCTTAGTGAATTGTTGGTAATTTAAGGAATAAACGTTGACTATTTATTGACTACAATAGAACGATTGTGGATTGCTTAAAGCGGGGCGTATTGCTGATGGCTTCGTTTAAGTGGACGGCCGAGGGATCACATGCGGGTGTCCTTTCCGTTGCCGTTGGCTTGACATGGCGGCAGTGGGCGGCGGCTTCGTGATGTTCTTCGCCCCGCCGTAGACGTTCTTGCTGCGCGTCTTGTACTCGAAGACGCCGGCCGCCATTCGGCCCGTCTTCCCGCCGCGATCTCGAGACCCGTCCCCGGGGTGCCAGTACCTAAGACTGAACGTCTCAACGCGGGGAGGTGAGTGCTGGAAGATGACGAGCAACAAACCTTGAACATGCCCGCCTTGAACTCCTCGGTCTCCGCGTCGTCCGAGAAGTCGCTGATCCCGTAGCAGGGATCGCCGTTCGCGTCACGAAGCGAGAGACTCCCGCACTGCGCGAGTTGAGTCTGGGCGGCCGGCAAGGCGATGGTGAAGTCGCCCTCGAACGACGTCAAAGCGGCCGATTGGATGCCCTTGTTGAGGATCTTGCGGGGAAGATCTGAACGAACAGGTGGGATGAACGAGAGAAGGGAGTTCGAAAGAACGAACCCGGTTCGGCGGCGACCGGCCGACCGAGCGAAATCCCGTCGGTCTCTTTGTTGCGGATCGCCTGGACCATGCCCGGAACGGTGCGGAAGCCGCCTGAACGATTCCACAGTGATTGATCGCCACATTTTCAACGGCTACCTGTCAAGTAGACGACCGTCTTCTTGAGATGCGGACGCAATCCCTTCGCGAATTCTACGAAGTAGTTCTCGCGGATCTTGGTCGACTCCTTCTGATGGAAGAGGCCGAACGACTCGTAGGTGCCGCCCGTCAGTTCGATGAAGTCGAAGCCGAGACGCTGAAGAAGAAGCGGGTGGATGAAGGCAAGGAGTAGTGAACTCACGTCCACGGCCTCGGCCATCTCCTTGATGTCGTCCTGGCTCAAGCCGCCCTCTTGGTACTCCGCACTGTTGAACTTCAAGCCGACGATGAAGCCGGTGGTCTCGGGGATCTCCGCCCTGCAATCCTTTCGTTCATTCTCTTTTTTTCGCTTCGAACGAACCGAATGGCCTTGTAGACCTCCTCGACGATGCGGAAGCGGTTCTTCACGCTGCCGCCGTACTCATCGGTCCGGTGGTTGGTGGTGGGCGAGAGGAAGTTCGAGAGCATGAAGCCGTTGCCCGCGTGGATCTCCACACCGTCGAAACCCGCCTCGTACAGGCGGTAGGCGGCGAACACGAAGCGGTCGATCACTTCCGTTCGGATTTGCTCTTTCGTGAGGGCGACCGGCTGGCCGAACGCCGAGCCGCGCATCTCGACGCCCTTCAGCGGGACTTCCGAGGCGGCGAACGGGCGCGGGTTGATGTTCGCAAAGGTCTGCCGACCGCCCTGCAAACGAGTGGAATGAGAGAAAGGGTGAGGTTGGCAGGGCGAGACGTACGTGATTCAACTG
This sequence comes from Aphelenchoides fujianensis, assembly GCA_024699865.1. Lineage (NCBI taxonomy): Eukaryota > Metazoa > Nematoda > Chromadorea > Rhabditida > Aphelenchoididae > Aphelenchoides > Aphelenchoides fujianensis. Next base: position 11,956 of record JAMPIO010000300.1, read on the forward strand.
CCCGATGAAGAGAGCGCCCCCGTCCTTTCCGGCATGAGCCAGGCGCTCCCATTGCACCCGCGACTGCTTCGAGTCGCCCTCCTTGCTGATCGCAGCGCAACCCGGAGCTTCGATGTGCTTGTGATCCACGGCGATGTTCCCGGTGAGGACGACGCCGAAGCCGCCGTGCGAGAAGCGCTCGTAGAGGTTGAGGATCCGCTGCGTGGGGATGCCGCTCAGCTTCACGTCCTTCGCGTCGTAGCTGCTGATCAGCTCCGACATCGCCGACTGAACACGCCGGTCAATGCACTCGTTCTGATCGTTGGAGAGCACTCACCTTCATGAAGCGATTGCGAGCGACTCGGCCGGAAGTCGGGAAGCGGAGCGGTTCGCCCAAGACGGCCGCACTCACGGGCTCCTTCACGACGAAGCGTTGCTTGACCATTGCTCAGAGGAGGAGGAGGTGGTGAGAGTTGAAGAGAAGGTTCGTTTGAGCTGAAAGCACGTCGAATGAACTACGTGGACCCCGCAATGTGCACGTGGGATTAAGAGCGGAGCGAGTGCGTGGAGGTGAGATCTCCAATGGAAATTCGAGGGGGATTTGGAGGGGAGTTCGAAGGAGAAACGGGCGAATTCGCTGCCCGTTGATCCGACCGGCCGCCTTTTTATTCCCGCCCGTTTCACGGCTGTATTTTGTGTTCGGGCGAGGTTTGTGCTCGGCGGCCGTCTTTCCGCTCGTTTCGCCCAACTGCCCGCCGTCTTTTCGTTCCTGCAGTGCACGCGACTGCAGAATTCTGCCCGTTACGGGCTCGAAATTCGGCATTCTTTGCCGGCAATTGAAGAAAAGTGCAGAACTCCAGCCAAATGCTTCCATTTTCGTCATCATCCCTCGATCGATCATCCGCCGTCCATCCGGCGACGGTCGTTCATCACCGCGCGGATGTCCACTGCGGGGAGGGCGGGCGGCGTTCACTCACGATCACGAGAATCCCTCCGATCGCTGAGATCCGCTTCCCTCCTCTGCGTGAGTTCTTTCTGCAACTTTTAATCGTCATTCCTCCGCGATGTTCGCGAACAAACTCCTCTTCTGTTCGCTCTTCTTTGTGCTCCTCTCGGTGCTCTCCGCACAACGACTCTACGCCCCAGCCCCGTACTACGAGTCCTTCTGGCGCCCGATGGAGGACCCGATGCCCCGCTACAACCTGCTGGCCCGCAACTACGAACAACTCAGCCATCAGAAGCCGCAAGTGTCGGCGGAGGGCGTGCGGATTGGCGACGATCTCAACACTTTCTGGCTCACTTGTTCGTACTGCGGAAGGGGGCGCTAATTGGTTGCTGTTTGCGGTTCGCACGATAAACGAGTTCACTCGGCACAGTTTGATTCGAGCCGTCTGCTCAAACAAGTGCGGGCGTTTCGCACCTTCGGGGGAGGAATTCGCGGGTTCGTCGCCCCCATCGACGTCAAACGGCCGTCCGGAATCTTCCGGCCGGGCACAAGATTTCCGGCGGATGTTCGCGGCGACGTGAACCGCCGGTTTGTGCACCTGCCGGCGAACAGAAAGAATAAAAGATCGGACAAATCGGGAGCAGAGCGGCGGCTTTCGCGTCTGCACGCAACGGGAAACTCGGTGGATTTCGAGTTCGGAATGGAGTTGATTCGAAGCGCCCTCTCTGCTGCTCCTCATTTCCTCGTCGATTGTCGTGGGAAAGCGGAAAGCGAGACGACCACTCGACCCCTACGGTTGTGTGGATCTCGCGAACAACTGCCGGCAGCTTTCTTCCCGCCGTTTGTGCAGGAATCGCGTCTACTTTCGCGTGATGTTCGACAACTGCCGGGTAATCTCTTCGTTTCTTGTTCATTAGCGCATTGAATTGTTCGTAGCACCAATGCCCTTTTGTTCGAAACGGAAGTCGGAGGTCAAACCGGACGACCAATCGTCCCGACTGCCCGCTCCCGATTACCCCGACCAGGCCGGCGGTGCGAGAAGTCCGCCGGCACAAGGTGGGGGAGGGCCGTGCAGCGATTCTTCGGACAACTGCGTCTACTGGAACAACAACGGTGAGCTCTCTTTCTTTTGATTCAATCAACAGCTTCATCTTTCAGGTTTCTGCCAATCATCGTTCTACGCACCGGACATCAAAGAAGCAGTATTGCGGGAACACGTGCAGGCTGTGCGGCTGACCGCCCGCATTCGATCAGAACGACTCATCAATACGCTGCCTGTTTACTGCGAACGACACCCATTTGTATTCACAAAAGGAACGGGAATAAATTAGAAGTGGACGGAAGGGGCCTTGCGTAAAAGCGGACACTAAAGCGACAGAAAGAACCCGAAAGCATTGGAGAAACGGGAAATGTGGGAGAAGTTCATTTGCAGAGCGAAGTACCGCTTCCATCGCTCCTCGTTCCCGATCAGCCGGGTCCAGCGACCGGAGGGGGCCGTTCGGCACATGCACGCAATGAAGAGTTTGATGTGCATCTCGTCCAGCGGCTGCACGAACTCCCGCACCAACTGAAAGCAAGCGAACGAATGAAATGAGGGGAAGGAAGGGCACAAACCTCGAAGATGCTCAACTCCTCCTTGTCCAGCAGCTGCAGCAGTTCGGGCATCCGTTTGGTGTCCGAGGCGAAGGTCGACACGCCGCGCCACAGGTCGCGGAGATCCTCGATGCCTTTGATCATGGTGGGCAGCTCCTTCTCGCGCGTGCGGATGTCCTCCTCGCTCAGGCGAGTGGCGCGGTTGTTCTCGAGGTTGTGGAGGGAGACGTCGAGGTTGCCCTTCTTCTTCAGGGCATGCTGATGGAACATCCGAATCGTGTTGTTCATGCGCGTGATCGAGTGGTGGGGATCTTCGGGGCCGGACGCCAACGAGCGGGCGGGTCCCTTGGCGGCGATCAGCTTCGCCTGAACGTTGCGGGCGGCCGCCCGCCGGCTGCGCACCACCTTCGTGAGCACCGCGTTCTTCGCCTGCCGGCTCTTCCACGCGTCCAGCAGGACCTTGTCTTCGGTGAGCCTGAAGAACCCAACAGAAGCGAATAAAACGAGAAAAAAGGCCTCACATGTTGGATTGATCCGCCGTCCGGTCTTGTCGGTCGAGAGGCGCGAATGGGAGAGCGCAGTGAGCGGCCGGCCCACAACGGGCGTCCGAACGAATTTTCTCATCGATTTTTCGCGTGCGGCCGTCGATGTGCACATTCCTTTCCTTTCTTCTGATCCTTTCTCGTGTGAATCAAGCAGTGATTGCAAGCTTGCCGCTTCACTGAAGCACATGCACAAAGCTTTCCAGCGAAAGCTTGAGAAAAACCTTGAGAGCTTCTCATTCTTCCGGTTGATCCCAAACAAACAAAGCGAGCGGGTGAGTGAGTGAGTAATTGGGGATGAGGACGTCTCAATGCTCACGTTCTCCAACTCGAACGGTGGAATTCGGTGGGTGTGGGCAGAAACTCGCGCACTCACGACCCCGCTCGACGCCTCCAGCGAGCGGAAGGCCGCGCGGACGTGAGTGTTTGTTTGTTTGTCGATTGGCAAAATTCGCGGAACGCCCGTTGATCCGATCGACTTCCAATCCAATAACCCGCTCGCTGAGTCATTTGTTGACTGTGGGGCGGGTATTTAAGCGAGTGCAATGCCCGAAATAACCCCAAGTAGGCGGCATTCCGGCAGACATGAGCGGAAAGAAGTTCCTTCTGGCGGTTGTCTTCTTCTTTGCGTTGTTCTCGATGGCCAGTGGTCAGAATTGTGTCGACCACGCGACGAACTGTGCGGAGAATCAGAATCTCTGCAATTCGCCCTACTACACACACGCTAATGCGCGAGCAATGCCCCGTGACGTGCGGCTACTGCCAACAATACGACCCGCAGCCGATCACCGTTGCTCCGATCACCCTCGCTCCGTTCTACCCGGGCCAAGGAGTGAGTTGCTGCGATTCCAGCACGAGGTGAGCGTTCTTTCCCTTGCATTCACTGACCTCTCATTTCCTTGCAGTTGTTACTGGTGGGCAGCGAACGGCTTCTGCACCTCGACTTTCTACACGTACGAGCAGAAACTCCAGTACTGTCGGGCGACTTGCGGCCTCTGTAGGCTCTACCGGCAACTGAGCGATGGATTCGGTTTCTTCGTTCTGTTGGACTCGTTTGTTTACACGTGCACGTGAATAAAACAATCCCGGTCGGCCATCTGGTCGTGTCGTCCGCATTCCAATCGGGAGTGTAAATCACGAGGCCGCTCTTTCGTTTGTTTATTCCGGCGAGCGAGCGGAAGAATCCGAGCCGAGCGGCAATTCGATCCCGAGATCGCTCAATATGGCGGTCGGGGAGAGCGGAAGTTCCGCTTTCCGCCCAATTGGCCCGCTCCGCATGTTCGCATTCAACAATCGGCCGTCTCGAATGTCGCAGCGGGATGTGCGGAGGAATCGGGAGTCGAGAGAATGAGGACGAGCGGAAGTCTCCCGTCGTCACTCACGACTAATGGCCGGGATCGGAAATGAGGACTTCCGATCCAAGGCTCGGTTTGAAGGGGAAGGAATGACACGAGATTCCGAGCAGATGCAAGAAGTTCGCGCCGAATTGCTCCCGCACCGGCCGTCTTCCCCGCCTAATCCGTCCGCTGCGATCGGCGGCCAAATTGGCGGATTGGTGGACAAGACGCGATTATTCCGCCTGCTCGTTCCTCTCGTTTGTTTGTGCGAACGCCTATTTGCACCCGGGCGGTCGTCAATTAGATGCGAGGTGTGAATGGACGGGGGCGAGCAGGTGCGGGAGTCGGCCGGGAATCTCGGCAGCTGTCTTTTGTTCCCGCCATTGTCTTCGGCTTTGTTTCTCGACCACCGTAAACTTCTTTTCGATGACTGGAGTCGAAATTCAAACCGCCGAGTTCCCAAGCGGCCCGTTCGGGTCGCCATTTTTCAACGTTTTTTTGCCTAAAGAACGAAAAAACCGCTCGTTCGCCCCGTCGAGCCGCCCGTCCGCCCGCCTGCTTGAGCGGCGGTTTGAATTCGAAGTCGGAAATGAATGACGACCACCGCCGCGCACTCATTTCGGTCATTCCGATGGATTCAGCGGTTTTTTGCCCGCAGAAGTGTCCCCCTCAAGGACCAATCGACCGGCCGCCCAACGGTCGAGTGGCTCCCCGCCCGCCCGCCCGCCGATTGTTCGCTGGAGTCGAAATGCCGCCGCTCTTACGCAAACGCTCGTCGAGATCGCTATCGACCGACCGACGAGGGCGGCCGTCCATTAGTGCGTGCATAATGATGAGAACGGGGGCTGTTGACCTCGTTGTTTTGATCGAAACCCGTGAGTGATCGATTGGGAACACGCACGTGAACAAGCCGGCCCGCCGATCAGTACGGTAACGAGCGGGCGAGGATGGCGGCCGTTCGTCTCGTTCGCTGCACTCATCTCCGCACACTTGAGCTCGCCGCTCGCCGGGCATTCCGCCGCTCGAGTGCGGCAGAAGTCGTTGGGATCCGTGCGGCAATTACGCGACCGACTGCTCATCTTCTTTCGTCCTCCAATCTGCATGCAAATTCGCTCCCGTTCGCGCGGATTCAATGGCCGACCGGCTAATTGGACTCCGTTCTTTTCGCCTCTTGCGCAACGCCGACCGCTCGGCCTCTCGACCGCCAAAGCGGTCTCATCGCAAATTACGCAAATGGGCGCGATGTTTGCACGAGACAATCGGGACGAACGAGCGGGTGAAAGGGAGGCCGACTGGAGGAAGGTGATAGGGAATGACCGTCCTCATCTGTTCTGTCCACTCGATCTCTGCACATTGCGCGCAATAAATTTCTTTGTTTTGGGGACCAATTGGTCGCCGGAATCCTCCACTCGCTCGTTAATCATCCGCCCCGCTCCGAAAGCTGCCACCTGCCAACGAGGAGATCGCCGGATTTTACGAGCGGGCTCGAATTTCACTCGACGGCTGCCGCTCGCACGCAACTCGTGACAAAAGCCGTACAGTACGCGCGGCAGAAGATGGAAGTGTTGCATCAACAACGAGGAGTTTGTTCGACTTCAAGTGATCGGCCGGTTGTCGTGCCCCGAACGTTTCGAAAGGGGGAGAAGACGGTCAATTTGGACGTGAGCATGAGGCTGCTGCGTGTGAGTCAAATTGGGGCGTAATTAGCCGCCAATCGAGCGGCCGACAGCTGCGGCGTTCGCGATGCGGCGGCATGTGTTTCGTTTCGTGTAAGGAGATCCCGATCAGCCGCCCGGCCGCCGATTGACACGAATCACGTCCCGCCCGACCGGTTTGGCCTTGTTGCGGCGTGTAGTCGGGGGATTTGCGGGCAGCTCGGCGGAAATTAGTGGGCGCGTTCGATCGGGACACGCCGTCCTTCTCGTCACCGTAAATAAACGATCGATTGAACGGGACTCTCGAGTTCGGCATTGACCACAAACAGCCGATCGGTGGAGTCCATTTGCATCCGAACGGGACGAAGACGGACGGCGGGCGGGCGACATTTCGGGCGAACAAAACGAGTCCTGGGAAACGGCGGTCTTTGCGGACGTAGCGGCCGCCTTCAAAGCCCGCCCGCATCGTTTCGATTCGAATTCGATCGTTGGGGGGTCGCGCAAGTTGCGAAGCGGTCGGGGCGGCCGGCCGCAGATGTTCGGCGTTTCCGGTCGCCTCCGTCGGCTTTTCGTTTCGGCGGCCCAGCTGTCGGCAGATCATATCGAGGCGGGCGGTCGTGCGAGACCGGAGATCCCAAGATCGTTTACATTTCGGCTTAATCGACGGCCATTCCGGCGGTCGAGCGGCCGGAAAGAACGAAGTTGCGAGAGGCCGTCCATCCGGACCTCCCCTCTTTCTTCTTTGGTCATTATCCGCCCGCCCGCCTGCACACAAACGGCGAGTGTTTGTGTTGGCGAGCGGTCTGGGCGGGTGATGATCGCCATCCTTTCGGAAAACTCGGCCAAACGCAATTAGAAGTGCGCGTTCGGGCGAGGAGTCCCACTGGGCGGTCGGGCGGGTAATTGGACGAACAAACGGGTGAACTCCTTTGAACCGGCCGCCCTTCACACTTCTTTTTCGAACACCCTCGATTGTTCTTCTTTGGTCTCATATCCTAAGGCGATCATCTCCCTTCCAACTTCTGCCTTCCCATCTTGCCTCAATCCTTCCTTCCGCCTTCAAGTGCGCCCTTCGATCCACCCACCTGCCCCCGCCCCGTTTAATTAACGCCTGCTCGCGCACTCCAACCGTCTAATACGGTCCACAAGTGCAGGGGGGGATTCGAACGGGGCAGCGGGCGGGGGTCAAACGCCTGAAGGAAGTGGTGGCCGGCCGCCCACCTGCCGTTCGCTCCGCCATTCAATCCGCCCTTTTGTTTTTGTTTGTGTTCGTGGCCAAACGGACGTCAATCGCATTAGACGGGCGGATGGACGGGCGGGCGCGGGGGTCAGCGCGTGGAAATGGCCGCGAGTCATTGCGGCCGGCCGAGCGCCCAGCAGGTGGGCGGGCGGGCGGGCGATCGTTGCGGACGGCTACCGTACGGCCGAGTTCATTGGAAGAAGGAAGCTGCTGGTGGAGTGCCCTTGGGCGAGATGAAAACGACCGCCCTCTTTGTGCCCATCAGCCGCCAATTAGCGCGTGCATCTGCTCGTCGCTCTCCGCTTTCGGCTCCCGATTTTATCGCCCGTTCTTTCGGTTTTGCGCTCACCGCCGCCCATTTCGAACTGAAATTTTGGGTTGAAGCGAGAGTTCGGTGGCCTTCAGTCGAGGTTGCGGAATCGGCTTCTTTTTTGCGTGCTTGGATGCCATCGAACGCTTCTTGATTAGTTTTCGTCGTATTGCGGAAAACTCCTCGCCGTTCTCCACGGTTCGCGGTAATTAGCGGTGCGAATTTCGTGCGTTCCGGTCAGCTGGAGGATTTCCCATCCTTTCGGATCGCATATTCCCGCTTTCGATCTTTGAAAAATGACACCAATTCCTTTTCTTCCTTCCTTCCTTCTTTCTCGCTCTCCGCTTTTCCGTCGCGCACCGAGCGGCCCGCCCACTTCTTCGCGCGCCCATCGGAACGCCCTTTTGGGGCAAACCGGCGGAATTCACTCGCGTCTTCTCGTTTCTGCTGCGTGATCACTCGCTATCTCCTCCTCCAACTGCTCATCCTTTCCGTTCAGCCATGGGAGTCAGCCGCCTGGAGCGTCAGTGCCGCAGCGAGCAGCGGCCGAAAAAGTGCCCCAACTGCCGCATGCAGCTCTTCACGAATGTGAGTTCTTCCCTTGCTTCTTCACTCCCAACAGCATCGATTTGCAGCTCCTGGACCGGAAGCAACGCTGCCCGCAGTCGACGTCGCTGGCGGTGGAGCCGCTGGCCACGCCGCCGTCCTCCCGCCGCCTCCCGCTCACTCCCAGCCGCCTCTCTGCACCGCCGCACTCCGATGGGCGTCCGCGCGTTGCTGGAGTTCGCCGAGAGCCCGCCGTCCGGTGGGCCACACGCCGTCGCGCCCGCCGAAGAGCTCCGTTCTGATGAGCCGCTCGGCCGCTCGTGATCCGCCGCCCACCCGCAAGTCCGCGAGTCCGACGCCCTCGAAGTGAGTTCTTTTGGTCATTAGGCGGCCGATTGCTCAACCACCCGCTCCTTTCAGCTCGTCCAGCGGATTCGAGTCGGAGACGAACAAAGAGGAGCGCGAGGAGGATTGCCGCACGCCGACTGCCGCCGACCAGACGGCCGTGGGAACGAAGCGGGTGAGTGCGGGCGAGAAGCGGCGATTCCCACCGGTTGGCCGCTAATTGGCCGACCGCTCGGGCCAAACGACCGCCGTCTGTCGCTCGTTAAACCGCGCGAATGATTGCAGACGACGAACGGCCCGAACTTCGAGCAGATCGCCGAGGAGCTGGACGAGGACGGCGACGAGGAGGAGAACGCCGAGCTGATGGAGGTGAGTGGACCGCCCTTCTTGTTTCTTTTGTCCGAACGGAAGGGATTGCCCCAATTCGGGGGTCACGGCCGATCGGCCGGCTGTTTGCCCACCGGATCAGCCGTTTTTCTCGCTACTTTCCGTTCGAACACGAGAACAAACATCCGCCTGCTTCCATCCGCCCCTCAACCACCTTTTTTCCAGGTCTTCAACGAGCTCGTCCACTTGATCCGATCCAATTGATCCCCTCGGCCAACTCGTGAACCTCTCACAGAAACCAATCGAATTCTTTTCTCCTGCTCGTAGTTGATCGTGTCGTTGGGTTAAGCGAATAAAAAAGAAGCATTTTGACGTCTGCGTGGTGAAGACAACGGAAACAAACAACTGATTGCAGTCGTCGTCTAATGGAGATGCCCAAGAAGAAGGGGATAAAATTCGTTTATCTTTGCGGAGAAAAGTGAATCGGCGGCGGAAAAAGGGACTGTTTAGCGGATGGCGGGTGAACGGACGGGGGATCATCGGGCTTACTCGTCGATTTCGCTGCCGGACTGCCAGCCGTTCAGGCGGTGCTTCTCGACCTTGGCGACGGAACGCTGGAGGTCGGCCATCTCGGAGCAGACGAGCGACCAGAAGCCGGTCAGGTCCTGAATGCCCTGCTCGTCGTCGACGGCGTCCTGCAAGCGAGCGAGTGAACAAACAATCGAGGAAGCGAAAAGGAAGTCACCTGGACGAGCGAGCGGAATTTGTTGAGGTTGTTGCGCGCGAGGACGATCACCTTGCCGCGCAGCGACCGCAGCTCCTCCTCCGCGTCCTCCGGCAACTCGGCGGCCTTCAGCTGGTGCTCGATGCGGGCGACGAGGCAGTCGAGGATCGTGAACGCGCACTCCAACGTGCTCGCGTATTCCTCCACTAAAACGAGGGGAAATCAACGAAGAAATGCGGAAGAAGTGGACTCACCGGTGTGCCGCTCGGTCGGGAATTCGGCGATGCTGAACGGATGGTCCGGGTAGGCGATCATCGTGCTCGTGTGTTCGGAAGAAAGCCAACGGAAATGCGGAAGGAAACCGAAATGCGGGCGGCGAGCGGCGGAAATTTTCGACGCGCCCGCCGCCGCGCCTTTCGCGGCCGGGAGTCGCCGAGCGGTCGGCCGGCTTCTGGGTGGTCCTTCCGTTCACAGCGATTTCTGTTGATCGAAAGGAGAGTTTATTCCTGTTCAGGCACAACAACAAAGAGAGTTTGCAGATGCGATCTGAAAGCCCGCAAACGAAGCAGCTCTTTTAACCAGTGGATCAAGGAGACTCACAGCAACAGAAAGCACACAAGCAGGAGTAAATCGAGCAGCAGCAAACGCAACACTTGCAGCAACACCCGCACTGTTCGTCTTCATCCCGCCCGTCCGGTCGGGAGTGCCGGAACTCGATTCGATCCTGCAGCACCAATGATCAGCCCCCCTTCTGTTGCTTACGTGTGGCAATTGAGGAGCAGAAAGGGACACTCCCGTGTGTTGATTAAAGTAATTCTAAACTCCTCTTCTTTGGTTGCTTTTTCAAAACAAGGAAGAACCTGTGAGAGAGGCAAATGCGGAAGTTGAGGCTGTGGCTGGTACCCAATGTAATTCTGAACAAATCCAGTAAGCTACTCCTCGATTGTTTTGAGTACCTGATATTGTGGAGGATGCGGCGAGTACATAACGTTAACAGAGAGGAACGGAAGAAGAGAGAAACGAGAACGTTTACCGGCAGCGAAAACTCGGAATAGAGCCCGAAAGGAGCTCGCTATTGGCGTCACTGGCCAAGTGAACGAATGCGCCTAACGAGCTCATTACTCGACATTGATGCTGAGGTGGATACGTGGGTAGACAGCCTTCCTTCTTTTACGCCAACGGTCATCGCTTCAGTTTATTCAAGAGACAAGTCCTTAATAGTAGTAGACGTAAGTCGTGCTGCTCCCATCCAGCCGTTGTTCCATCCAGAAGCAGCAGCAGCAGCAGAAACGGCGCCAAAGAGAAGGCGGGGGATCTTCGTGCAGGTTCCTCATTTGCTGCATCCCGCCGCCGTCCGTCAGCTGGCTGCTGAAGGCGGGACGATCGGGAGGGGGCGGTTGGACGGCTTCCTTTGGCGGCTCCTCGATGCTCTTGGTCTCGTCCGTCGACCACCCGCGATCGGTCTTTTCTTCCGCCTTGATCGGAGTTGCCGACCGCTGCTCGACGACCACCACTGGAGCATCGTCTTCGGTTTGCTGAAAAGAAGCAATCAATTGAAGGAACAGCATGCAAGATGCCTACCTTTTCTTTTTCGTCCATTTGTGTTCGATACGATTCGTTTGCGTTCAGAAAGCAGGCAAAAACACCCGACTTCTCTTTTGTTCAGTCCGTTCGTTGCAGAGCTTGCGTTGCTTGGACACGTTCGACAGCCGAGAGAGAGGCGACCGAGTTCGCCAGAAACCAGCAGAAGGATTACAAAAGAGGTTTTTATTTTGAAACGACACGCCAAACGATTCTCTCGATCGAACTCCATTCTAATCGCTAGTCGTCCTCGTCCGACGAATCGCCCTCGAAACACTCGAAGCAAACGACTCGGCGGCCTGAAATCACATCGATTGAAAGAAGGGAATGGAGCGGATAATCTCGTACAGCAAATGAAGACGGCCGCTCCGAAGCAGAACACAAGGCAGAGGCACTCCAAACAGCGGCTGTTGATGGGCGAGGGGTTGCGGGTGGACGGTCGGGGCCTCAAATCGAACGAACTCGGGTGATTGTTGACCACAGGGCCATTCGGCAGCCTTTCATTCGGTGGCCACTCGACTCCATCGATCGAATTACTCCGAAGGAGAAGGAACATTTGTTTCTTCTCGTTTCGATTGCCTCCGATTTCTCTCGTTTGTTTCCGTTGAATCGGCGGTTTGAATCACGAACGGCGGGCGGCCTTCTCGCCGCTCGTTCGCCGTGCGAAACTCCATTCGATTTGACGAATGAAAAAGATGTTCTCGAGTGCATTTCGTTCCGTTTCCACGTGCCTTTCGTAATTCGGGGACAAAAGAAAGCGGAGATGAGAGACCGCCGATCGGGCACGTTTCCAAGTGGCGGCCGGGCGGGCGGGGGATCCTGACGACCGGCCGTCGTCGTGCCGAGTAACCGGGCGGGAATCAAACGAAACGAAAGCCGCAGGTTTCCATTCCCTTCCGATCGACCAGCCGACTTCTCCGCTCTCTTCCCACTTCTCTGCGATGGATCCCGTGGTGGTGACGCAACAACCGAAGAGCGGCATGGGGGTAATCGGCCTGTTGATGCCACCTCCAAGCACTCATTCTTCCTTTGTTTAGCCCCCTACGACCACCTACGTGACGGAAGACAACTGCTGTGTGTCGTGCTGGAAGGGGTGAGTGTCATTCTGGGCTGCAAAAATGAGTTCCCTTCTTGCAGATGCTGCGAGTGTTGCCTGTGGTAAACGGAAGAAGGGCGAGGCAGGACTAACCACTAGCTTCTTTCAGCTCGGCGTGCATCTCGCTGTTCTCGTGCATCGCGTGTGATGCGATCTGTTGCGGATGTCTGGACTGCTGCCCCTGCTGCTAACCCAAGTGGTCTCTCCTTTTCCCTGCTCGGTCATGTTCTCTTCCTTCCGCCAGTAAATAAACCCCCACTAACGAATTAATTGAACGTCTCCGCAGTAAACGATTGATTGATGATCACGCGCGTCGGTTGTTTTGCCGCTCGAAGGTCGCCCGGACGGACGAAAACAAACAACAAAGACGAAGAGCAAACGAAATCAACACCTCTTCTTTCGCATGAATGAACGCGTTTATGAAATGCAGGAGTAAGTACAAATTATGTCTCGTGATTAATCGAAGGAATCCAGTGGCATTCGCATCAGTACCGCCGGCCGAAAGGTGGGCAGGGAATCGGGATGCACAGGCAGCAGCAGGGTTCATCGCAAAGAGCCTCGCCTACAAGAAAACAACAATAAAGCGTATTGATTGAATGGAAACGAACCCAGGAAACAGCCGCAGCAGAGCATCAGAAGAGAAGTCAGCCACGGGCAGGAATCGTCTCGCCGTCGCCGCTCTTCGTACACGACTTGTGGTTGAGGTTGGTCGTAGAAGCCGGCTTGATTCGGATACTGAGGATAGGGCGCATAATGCTGAACAAACGAATAAATAAAACCATTTGAATAAAGGTCTCCTACCTGCGGATACGACGGCTGCGGTTGATTGTACGTGTAGCTCATGGTTGGTCGCGTTCACCTGAAGGAAAGGGATGATTCAAACGGAAAGGAGGTGATTTTAAATGCGGCAACGGAAAGCAGAGCGGTCGCCCGGCAGCCGCACTTTGCGCTCCGAATTGCGACGAGCGGCGGGCGGGCGCCGAAGAGGCCGCTCGTTCGAGTCGGGAGGAGAAAACAAGTTCGCCCGCCCCGCCGCCGCTCCCGCTCACTGGTGGAACGGGTGAATCACGGAGTGTCGTCAGACGAAGTGGGGAGCTCGATTGATTCGTTTGTTGTTCACGCCGTCTTCCTTTCACAATCCCCGCCCGCCCGCCCGCCGAACGGTTCAAGCATCAACTCGAAGGCAGTGGCGTTTATTAAGAAACGAATGTGTGGACGAAAGAAACGACTAGAAATTCGGGGCTTTTCGAAAAGAATTCGGGGATCTAAAAGCGGCAGGACGGAAGGTCGGACGAGTGGATATGATCGGGAGCGAACGAAAGAGAGACAACAAACAAGAAACGAAGAAAGAAGAAGTCGCTTGTTACCATGACCTAAACGAAACAATCGGACAGTCGGGGCAGCGGCAGGCAGCAGAGCGAGAGGGGGAAGAGGGAACGTAGATTTTAATTGAACTCTAACGATAGATAAGCGAGAAGAACGGGCAGTGGAATCCTTGGAGCGGCCGTCAGTTGATCTCCGTCTCGATCTGCTTGATGTACTCGTCCAGGTTCGACTTGTCGGCGAAGCACTCCTCGAACGGGTGGGTGTTCGCGAGCACTTGGGCGCCCAGGTAGGACGCGTTGTACCGCCAGGGCGATCCGTGCACCTGCAGACGAACGATTGAATGCGAAATGGAAGAGACAAGAACCCACTTGAACGAAGATGGACGGCGGGGCCACCTTGCCGACCTCCAATTCGAGGCGTTCGGCCAAGCCGGGCAGCAGCGAGGTGCCGCCGGACAGGTAGATGTTCCTGCAATCGATTACACGTTAGGCAATCCTTGAAAGAGCTGCAAACCGGTAGAGGGTCCGTCGGCTGTCGATGGGCGACTGTTGGATGACGTCGTGGATGATCTTGTGCAACCCTTTCAGTTCGAGGCCCCATCGTTGGGGGTCGAAGAGGCCTTCCGTTGCCTCCTGCCGGATTTCGTCCACCTAAAAGACAGAAATAAGAAGAAGGTCCTTTCTGTTGGATCGTACAGTGAATCGTTTGCCGAGGGTGTCGTTCAGATCGACGGTCGCCGACTTGCCGCTTGCCGACGAGCCGTCCGCCGAAACGAAGCACGCCTGCTTGACGGCCTCGCGCAACGCCAAGTGCGCAACGACCGACTGGTTGCCCACGAGCGACGCCGCCTCGCCGTTCTCCAGCTTCCGCCGGAGGGCGGCGCGGATCTGCGGGGCGCCGAACGGCAGCGAGACGACCGCCGAATCCACGATGTACTCGTCGATCACGGGCACCACGTGCAGCCGCTCGCCCAAGTCGACCACCACGCCGGTCGTGACGTCGTAGCTGAAGAGGATGAGCGACGGCTGCCGGGCGATGGTGGCCGCTTGGAAGCCGACGGTTTCGATCAGCAGGCGGAGGAGGGCGGGCACGTGGGTGGCCGGAACGTCCTGCGCGACCGAAAGCAGCACTTTGAAGTTGTTCGGTTGGAGTTTGAGGTCGTCGACGACCTTCCGCACGCACGCCTCCACCACGCGCTGGTTGAGGCGCACCCGCTCGGCCGTCGTCCCGTCGCCGTCCTCCAGCGGTCGATGGAGGCGCCCGCGACGGCGCACGTCCGGCCGGAGGGCGTCGATGCCGACGGTCAGCTCGTTCGAGTCGTCCGAAATGCACGCGACGGCCGGGAAGAAGGATTGCGGCAGCGACGGCTTGTTCGTTTGGATGCCCGCCCGCACGCTGCACGTCCCGATTTCGATGAACGCCACCTTCTAAACAAACAAAAGAGATGTAACGAGAAGCAAACGAATGGAGCGTACTTGAGTGTAGTGCGGAACGACCGGCCGCACGGGATGCACGTACGCGTCGATCAGTTGGGAGGCCGAGTTGCTCAACAACGCGATCCTCCACTTCTCGAACACGTTCGAGGGCGCCCGCACGTAGAGGTTGGCGTTCTCCTTGCCGCCCTCCACTTTGAACGTCCAGTCCGACGTCGAGGCCGTGATTTTCTGCAACGACAGACCGCAATCAATCACGTGGTTGCAGAGGACTTACCGTGTCGACCAAAAGAACGTCACCCATCGGGCACTCGTCCGCTCCGTGCGTCTAAACGAACAAATGGAACGATGAAAGGACGGGGGAGAGCTCACCGCAAACCACTGGAAGCGGCCGTCTCGAATGCGGAAGTAGAGCGACTTCCAGGGCTTCTCCACGGGCTCGACCAGCTCGTGACCCTCGTTCGGGATCTCCATGTGGCCCTCCATGCTGCGGAAGCGGGTTCTCGTCTCGATCAGCGGGTTGTAGTCAATCTGCAAGCAGGAATAGCCGGGACCATCAGGAGATCTCTTTTCGCCACTCACCGTGTACATCTTCTGCAGCAAGGCGGTGGGGTCGACATGGGCGGTGTGCTCGTTGTCGATCGCTTCGAGCAGCTCGTCGTGGATGGGCGCGCCGTTCATGAACTGGAGTCCGTCCGTGAGATCGGGCATCCTGTTGTAGTAGCGGGGACGGCCGCGGAAGGGCGGGGCACGGAGGAGGTACGTGAGGAAGCGGCGTTTGGGGAAGTGGAGGCCGGGCTCGAAGTCTGGCTCCGTGGGGTGGCGGATGTACGGATCGTGGTCGAGGCGGCGCTTCCGTCGCAGGGATCCCGATTCGACGTGCCGGAGGTGCGGACGCGCGAATTGCGCCCGGTTCTCTTGCTCCTCGTCGCTGACGGCCGCCGACTCCCGTTCCGCCCGCTCTTCCGGAAGCTCGACGTGCCTGAACGAGGAAGAAATGAATTCGATCCACGGTCTGCACGCTACAAAGAAAGCGGCGAGCAGGCGAGCAAGCGGGAGAAAGGCGGAAGAGGAACGTGATTCAACCGGCGAGGCGCGATCGCTCGTTTTCCTCCTTCCCAACAGAAAGAAACGAGCCTTTTTCCCGTCTGCACTGCTGGCAGCTGGAATCAATCCGTAAGACCGCAAAGCCATGTGTTCACTCCAATAAAAAGGGATTAGTTTTTAGCCTCAAGCAAAGTGCGTTCTGTTCGTCAAGTAGAGAAGATGAAAGACCGAAAGTAATGGAGTGAACGGATCAAGCTTGCAACGATCGACAGATCATCCCACTTCAACACGTCTATAGTTTACTGGCAAGCTCAAATCGAGGAAGTAAGGAAGGGAGGGAAGTGCGCAACTCTCGTCTTTTTTTTTATTTACGGAGCAGATCGAACGGGAAAGACGGAGGGGAGGCGACGAGGTGCGTTAATCCGCGCGCAAGTTTGTTCTTCGCGCAACTCCCGCAAGGAACGGAGCGGGCGGGCGGCTGATCGGCGTGGAGCGGGCGGCAAATTGGAGATCGCCGCCGTCGCCCGTTCATCAAAATTTCACGCGAATTTTGCTGGAGCGCGCGGGGAGCGGCTCGCTCGGCGCAACATCGCGCCCTCTCGACGCGCGGCGGGCGCCTCCTCCCGACCGACCGAAAATCGGGCGATTCGAAAGACGGACGGGCGGGAGGCGCGGGCGGAAGGAAGGTTGCTGCGGGCGGGGGGCGAGCAGGCGGACGAATTCGAGAGTGCGGGAGGCGCGTCCGGTGGGCTTGCCGCCCGCATTGCGAACCGCCCGACTTGCAAATCGCGAGCGAACGCGGGCCGACGGAATCGCGACTCGCCGCGCGTCCGGCCGTCGTGTTTGCGGAGGGAGTGGTCGTCGTGATAAGACGGCGGGCCCGAAAGGAACATCGCCCCGAATGAAAGACCGAATGTTTTCCCGCTTTTCTTCCGCCCTTCCACGAATCCCCCAATCCGCCCGCCGGCCCGCCCGCCCTGCAAAGAGCGCGAGTTGAATGCGAGCGGAATCGTCGCCCGCCGCCGTCATAACTCCTCGTCAAAAAGTTCCCAAAACGAGTGACAAACGCGCTCCGTCGCCCTCCGAAAAGCCGCCCGGTTGTCGTGAGAACGGCGGGCGGCGGCGGGTGGAATTCCGTGAGGCGAAACAAAAGAAGAAAGAAAGAACGACCTTCTTTTCGCTCCTCGAAATCCAAGACCGCGCCGTGTGTCGAACGAAACCGGCGGCCGTCCGAGCAGAAGTAATTTGCGGGAGAAAGAGCGGGCAGCAGAGAGCAACGGAATAAATTACGAAGTGCCCGCGGTTATGAACCGAAAGCTCGACGAAAACGACGCGCAAATCCTCCAGAAATCCCCCGCCTTCCCGTCCATCCGACTACTCAAAACTGGCGGTCGGCGAGCAAATCGGGCGGCCGGCCGAACGCGACGAGCGGCGGCACGCGAGGGGGAAATCGTGGATGAGCCCGAAGGGCGAAAAAGCGGCCGAAACGCGGGGACGAGTACGCGGCGGCGGCGGCCAAGAGGAGGCGCCCGAAGCCCCCCGAAAAGAAGAAGACGACCCCGCCGCGGGCCGTCGGCCGCCGGACGGTTCAAAGCGGCCGCTCGTCTTGGCGGCCGGCCGAAACGCGGGAGTCGCCACAAGAGCGCTGGGCACTTGGCCGGCCGCTGCCGTTCGCCCCGCTGGCCGCTCGCTCGCAATTTGGAGGAACGCGCGCCAGTCGGCCGGCCGCAATCTTCCTTCCGTATTGTTCGGAGTTTGGACTTGCGACTGGCGGCCGCAAATGCTCAAACGCCCGTTCGCGCGCCCTCGCCAATCCACGCCGAAATCCAATCCTCGAGCGGCCACTTGCGGCCGCTCACTCGGCGGAAAGCTCGTTGTTTGCCGAATAAACAAAAGGGCATAAGGAAGCTCGAAAAAAGTCGCTTACCGCAAGCCATGGACCGTCCGGCGGAGATCTTCGGCCTCCTCGTTGATCGACGCCACTTCGGTTTTCTCCTCGTCCTCCGCCTCCTCCTCGTCGACCCACTTCTTCCGTTCGGCGGTGAACGAGCGGCGGCGGGCGCCGAACGGCGAGAGTCGCTGCTCGGCCGGCTGCTCCTTCGGCGGTTCGGTGGGCGTGTCGCGGGCGCTCGGATGTCGCTGGCGGCGCTCGAAGGACGGCGTTTTAGTCAACAGGCGCTCGGCGAGCGAAATCGGGCGCTCCTCGCGCACTTCCTGGCCGAAAGCCGGCGGCGTCTTGGGCGGCGGCGTGGAGGGCAACGGCGGCGGCTGCTGGCCGAGGCGACGGACGGGAACGGGCACCGGCTCTTCGGGCGGCCCACCACTTCGATGCGAGTAGCCGTGATCGTGCGTGTGACGGTGCTGAACGACGTGGCCGTGCGGGTCCTCGTAGACGGCGTCGTACTCGTGGTGGTAACTGCGCCGTTCCTCGCGCTCCACCGGCGCGCTGCGCGCGGCCGACGAGCCGCCGTGCGAGTGGGCGGGCGGCGGCGGCGAGACGACCGCCGGCTCCTCTTCGGCCGTCTTGCTGCCGCTCTCCGAATCCAAACGCTGCAGCTCGGCGGCCACCTCTCGTCCGCGATGCCGGTGGATCGAACCCCAGGCGAAGGCGTCCGAGTGCTCTCGGGCTCGAAGGAAGGCGGGATTTCGCAGCAGCTCGTTCCCCTCGTCCTCCTCCGCGCGCCACTGCCGGTGGACGAACGGCGAGCTGCGGGAGCGCGTGGGGCTCTGCACACTCCACGAGGAGCTTTCGGACGGCGTGTGGTGCGAGGCGGGGACCACCGGCGGCGAGACGTGTCGATGGCGGTGCAGGTGTTCGTCGTGATGCAAATGCGGATGCTTGTGGTGGTGTTGGATCGCCTCGTGGATGTGGAGATGATCGAGACCGCCGGGCGCCGAAGCGGACAGCCGAGTGCGGCGCAACAAGACGCCCAAAGAAATCCGCCGTCGAGCGGTCGGACGCAGCGGCACTCGCAGCTAAAAGTAAGCAACTAATTAGAGCAACGAACAGGAGTCGAACGAACGTGCGAGTGACCGCCCGGCACCAAGAAGACGGGGAATCTCCCAACGGCGGTGGGAGCGGAGGTAGCGGTCGATCCACGCGTCCTCCACCTGGTGGTCGGCGAGCAGACGCCGCAGATCGGAGTGCTTCTCCACGGAGTACGTGCCCTCGCCGCCGCCCACTCGCTCGACCACGCCGAACTCCTCCCCGCCGATGCGCACGATCTCGTCGATGCGACGGCGGAAGTGCGGGGCTGGAGCGGGCCGAAGCGGAGCCGGTCGCTCTCGCTGGACGGCCGGCAGCGGGGCGGGCTTCTGCACACGAGCGGCCGGCTCTTTGGCCAACGGAGACGGCAGGATGGGCGACTCGAACTGCTCGCTGAAGCGCTTCAGCCGGCCGACTGACGGGGCGGGCGAGGGGAAGCGGCGATTCGGTTGGCGTCGCCAGTTGTGACTCCGTGACGGCGTGCTGCTCGTCCGCAAAGTGGCCGTGATGCCGGAAGCGATCGGCGGCGCGCACAGGAACGGGCGACCGCTCGAAGTCGGAGGCCGTTTCGAATTCGATCGTGTCTCTTCGCGGGTGGCGGTGGTGATGATGCGAAGGATGCTCGTGGCGGTGTTCATGCGGGGGGTGTTCGTGGTGATGAACGTGCGGCACGTGTTCGTGATGGTGGACGTGCGGCGGATGCTCGTGTCGGCGTTCGTGATGGTGCGGATGGAGGTGCCGAACGGGCTCTTCTCGCTCCACAACACGAGGCGGCGCCACGTGGACGGCCTCGAAGCGGAAATAGGGGACTTCTTGATGCGGCCACAGGCGATGCAGGCGGGGCGCGGGGGTGACGGGCGCTCTTCCGCGTTCGTGCTCGGGCGTACGCCTCGGCCATCTTCTTCACATTGGGGAACTCGTAGGCGGGGGTGGGCGGCGGCGCGGAGGTCGTCGGGCTCTCCACCACGTCCTCCCGAACTTCCAGCGGGCCGGACGATCGGGGCGGGCCGCCGCTCCTCGTGCGGCGGGTGGTGCACGTGCGGGAGGGGCGGCGGCAAGTCCGGCGGTTGGCGGCGGACGGCGATCGGCTCGTACGGCGCCTCGTAAATTCGATCCAATGAGTCCAGCGGTCGCCGTTGCGGCGGCGGCGTCTTCGGGAACGCGGGCGGCGTCTCTTGGGCAACGGGCGGAGGCGGCGGTCGGTGAGTTATTTCCGCTGTAAACAATCCTTTAAATCAATAACTGCTGCTTGAGAACTCACCGTAAATGGGCTCAGGCTCGTGCCTCTCGGCCGGTGGTCGCTCGTAGATGATGCGCTGGAATTCGGTCTGCTTCAGCTCCTCCTCCGGCGACATCTCGTCCACGTCCGAATCGGAGAAGTCGGAGTGACCTGAAGAGCACGAGTAAACAAGAAGCAACAGGGTTGACGGCTTACCGGCCAAGTCGTGCTCGTCGTCGTGCGGCGGAGGCGGCGGCGGTCCAACGGGCGGCTCTTCGTGGTCTCTTCGGATCAGCTTCACGTGTTCGACGAGCAGCGGGATGTGCTCGACGTCCGTCGTGTAGTAGAGGAAGTACTCGTTGTAAGTGGACGGGTAGCCGGGCGCCGGCTGCGGGTAGTCGGGCGAAGAGGGCCTGCGATCCCGGCGATCCGGACGGAACGGGCGGCGGCTTCCCGTACTGATCGAACTTCAGCTGGGGCAGCTCGTTGTACTCGGTCGTTCCCACGGCTGCTCGGTCGTCGCTGCTCGACTTGCTGTTCGCATTCGACTCGGGCCCGAAGGACATGCGCTCCTCTTGGATCTCCGAGAGGCGGCGGGGGCGGTAGCGGCCGGAGTCCAGCAGGTGCCAAATCTCGTCGAAGAGCAGCTCGTCCATTTCGGGCGTTCGGTAGAGCAGCAGCTCGAGGCCCTCGTCCGTCAGACGGCGCGGGAGGTCCATCGGCCGCGGGGGGAGCGGCTCGTCGGTGACGATCGGCTCGAAGCGCTCGTGCGGAAGGTCGATGCGGAGGGCCTCGTTCACGTCCGCGGGCAGGGGCTCCAAATGCGGGTGGACGTGCGGCTCGCGCATCACGCGCTCGAACTCCTCCTCCCGCGCGGCCACGACCGGCGGCACGTCGTAGATCGGATGTTCCAGCGGCTCTCGCCGTGGAACTCCCGCTCGCGGTAGAGCTTTCGGATCGACTGGCCGAACACGAGCGGCAGGTAGTCGGTGGGCGGCGGCGGGTGTTCGTGGACGTGAACGTGTTCGGGCTCGTCGTAAATCGGCTCATGATGATGGAGATGCGGCTCGTGATGATGGACGTGCGGATGCCACTCACTTTGGTGCATTTCTTCCTCCGGCTGGAGGAACAACTGGGCCTCCTTCTCCAGCGGAGAAGTGAGCGGAGTCGGCACCGAGGGGATGGGCTCCAGCGGGCGTCGGGGCGGCACTCCTCGCTCGCGCACCTCCTCCTCGAACGGCGGCATGCTCAGCGGGGGCGGCGGCTGGCCGAGGCCGATCGGCGTGGTCACGAGCGTCGCGTAGGGCATCTCGAGCATTCGGTGCAGGTGTTGATCGTAGACGGAGGCCGTCGTGTCGCTCGCCAACGACGGCGTGCTGTGGCCGAGTTCGCTTCGGCTGTGGCGCAGTTCCTGGACTTCGGCGGTGTCGAAGCGACGAAACGGTGGGCTCTCGACGGCGGACGATCGGGTCCGTCTCGCGCCTCGTGACGACCACCGGCCGTCGTTGGGGTTCGTAGAGTGAGGCGCGGAATTCGCGCTTCCTCCACAGCAGCTGGTAGTCGCCCGTCTCGGTGGTCGCGGTGGACGTGCGGCGGCTGCGCGTCTCGCCGATGTCCACGTACGAGAGGGAGGGCGGCCGGACGTGTTCGTAGGGCAGGTGCTCGATGTCTTCGCGGCGGAGGATGAGGTAGTCCTCGGTCCTCGTGGTCTCCGAACGGGCCCGACCGATCGGCTCGACCGGAAGATCCAAATGGTGGACCTCGTGGATGGACTCGCGCTTCTCCACCACCCACGGATGGCCGTGGAAGTCCGGCCGGTAGACGAGGTCGAATTCGTGCTCGAAATCGCTGGCCCCAGGTGGGAAAGTCGGTGCTCGCCGTCCCGTACCACTCGTCCACCGGCGGCTTCTCATAATGCGGGTGATGGTGGTGTGGATGTCGATGCTCGTGCTCGTGGACGTGTTCGTGATGCGGGTGGTGATGCGGTGGTTCGATGTTCGTGCTCATGGACGTGGATCGGTTCGTGAACGTGGGCTCGTGGATTGGTTCGTATGGGGCGGCTCCTCGTAATGCGGCGGATGTCGATGCTCATGCTCGTGAACGTGGATCGGCTCGTGATGCGGATGATGATGCCGATGTTCGTGCTCGTGGATTGGCTCGTAGTGCGGCGGCTCTTCGTAGTGATGAGACGGATGATGATGTCGAAGGTGGACGGGCTCGTACTCGAACGGATGGGCGGGCATCTCGTGGTAGTGGAGGTGGTGCACTTCGACGACCGGCGGCTCGCGATGCACGTGGCGCGGGGCGGGTTGGGGCTCCAGCACGTGGACGTCGGTCGTCCACCTCCTCCACCACTCGCTTCACGGGCTGCACGGGATCGAGCGGGCGTTCGATGCGCCAAACGACGTGGCCGTGCTCTCGGTAGGCGAGTGTGCTCAGCGGTTGGTCGAGTGGCGCCTCGTGGAAGGGGTACTCGTGCACGTGATGATGCTCCAAGGGCTCGTGGTAATGCGGCTCGACCGGATGGGATGGTGATGGTGGGGCTCCACCGGGTGGTGGTGGTGATGCAGCAGATCGTAGTGGAAGTGCGGAGGGCGCGTGTGGACGTGGTGCTCCAGCGGCCACGGCCCGAACTCCTCGTCTCGCAGCAACAAGCGGCCGGATTCGACGACCACCGGCACGGGCGGGCGTTCGATCACCGGCGCGTAGAAGGAGTGCGGCAGGTCGTGGAGCGGCTCCAGCAGGTGGAGGGCCGCTTCGGGGGTGTACGATTGAGGGCGGGGGCGGTAGACGACGTGGCCGATGGTCGCGGGCACGGGCTCCACGTGGACGTGCCCGATGGGCGGCTCTTCGGCCATCGGGATCCACTCGAAGGTGGCCGGTCGCTGCGAGAGGTAGCGATCCAGCGGGTGTTGGCCGAATTCCGCATCTCGCAGGATCAAACGACCGGCTTCTTCCGCTGGGCGGAGGCGGCAGGACGGGCGGCTCCGGATGAACGTGGCGGACGGGCTCCTCTTCGACGGAAGCGGGAGACGGCGGCCGGTCGTACCAAACGGGCGGCTCGCGTCGCTCGAAGGCCAGCGGGCTGTGGAGGAGTTCGGACTCGCGCAGCAGAAGGTTCTTCACTTCCTCGACGATCCGCTCGATGGGCGGCGGCTGGCCGAGCGGCTGGACGGGCGGCGGCGGGCGGGGGGCGACCACGTCGTCGTGTCTCCAGCGGCGGCGGATGTGGAACGGCAGCGTCGGCATGTCCTGCTGGTAGTTGAGCAGATGGAACACGAGGCGCTCCTCGAAGTGCTTCAATTCCACCGGCGACTGGACCAACTCGTCGAGCTCTTCGATGTGGCGGCGGATGGCGGGCGACCGCTCGCTGGTTTCCTCGAATTCCACGTCGTAGCGGGCCACTCCCTCCTCCACGACCTGCCGCCGTTCGAGCGGCTCCAGCGGAGCGGCGGTTCGGCTTCCGCTTTCGGCTCCGTTTGCGGGAAGCGTTCGAGTGGGTGAGGCGCCAATTCGCGGTAGTGGAGGGCCTCTTCGTCCCGCACGCTCTGCCCCAAGCCGCCCGCTCCCTCGTCCTGCGGCTGCCGGCGGCGTGTTTTGGGGCTCCGCTCGATGGTCACCTCTTCTTCGACCGTGTAGTCGGTGCGGGTCTCGTGCACCTCCCGCCCGAACTCGTCCCGCACGACGATCGGCTCTTCCAGCACTTCGTAGTACCATTCTGAAGCAAACAATTGAATAAGAAGGAAAGAATTGAAGAGAAGAGAGTACCTCGAGGATAGGCATCCAAAGAGATGATCAGCGGTCGTTCGACGAAAGCGTTGTACTCGAGCTTCTCGTAGACGACGGCCGGCTGCCGCGCTCAACCGATTGCCCGAACGGGTGGTAGGGCGCTGGAGGTTGGTCGATGGATTGCCCCAACGGTTCGCTGACGCGTTGACCGAGCGGTTGAGACGACGGACTGGCCGAGAGGTTCGCCCACTTCCTTCGCTTAACGGGCCGGTCCTCCAGCGGTTGGACGGGGCGACGGCGGACGGGCGGCGTTCGCTCGATCGTCTCCTCGATTTCCGTGGGAGAAAACGATCGTTCCCGTCTCCGAAATCCGCTTCTGTTCGTCCAGCTTGGCGTACGGAAGTTCGCCCTGCCGCCACAACACGCGAGTCGACTGTCTCGGGCGCCGGCTGGCCGAGAGGCGGGTGGTCGAAGGATTGCGGCTGACCGAGGGGCTGGGGCTGCGGTTGGCCGAGAGGCTTCGGTTCAATGGGCGGTTGATCGAAGGCCTGTTGTTGACCAAGCGGGCGATCGAACTCCGTCGATTGGCCAAGGGCGGATGGTCAAACACTTGTGGCTGACCAAGAGGCTTCTGTTCGGACGGCTGGTCGAAGGATTGTTGTTGGCCGAGGGGCTGCGGCTCTCCAAATGACTGCCGCTTGGCCGAGCGGGCGGTCGAAACTCCGTCGACTGGCCGAGGGGCGGGTGCTCGAGGACCTTCTGCGGCTGCCCGAGGTCCACGACTTCGGTGATCACTTGCGCGCCGGCGGCCGCTCCTTGGGGCAGGGCTGGACGCGGGAGATGGCGGTGGACGCGGCCGCTCGAGGACCTCGTAGTACCATTCGAACGGGTAGCGGTCGAGCGTGATGACGAGCGGGACCTCGCGCATGTCGCCCTCGTACAGCAGCAAGTGGCCGGCTTCTTCTTTTTTTGGAAGGCGGCGAGAAGTTCGGTGGATCTCCTCCTCGACGTCGTACGTGAAGTCCGTCCGGCCGCCCTCGTAGACGCGCGTCACCGACTGGCCGAGTTGGACGACGAACGGCGTCTGCTGGAACTCGTCGGAGCGGAGCAGCAGGCGGCCGCTCTCCTCCACCCGTTGGCCCAACTCGCGGGTGGGCGTGGGCGTCGTCCCGTCCGAGTAGTGGGGCGTCGTCTGGCCGCCCTCGTCCTCCTCGAAGATCGCCGACTCGTCGCGGGACGTGAGCGAAGACGGAGATCGAGGCGGTCTCGTCGCGCGAGGCGGCGGTCGTCGGGCGGGTGTCCAGCGGCACGATTCGAATCGTCTCGACGTCGTCGCCGCGATGGTCGTGGCCGTCGTCGTCATCGCTCTCGTCCTTCCCGCCTCCCCGTCCGTGCCGGTGGTGGTGGTCGAAAGGCGGCCGGTGGTGGTGGTGAAAGGCGGCGGATCGTGCCGATGATGCGGCTCGCGGTGATGGTGTGGCTCGTGCTCGAAGTGTTTCCACGGCTGCTCGTCGCCGAAATGTTGGCGGAAGAGGTCGGGGTCCTGTTCGTACAGTCGCCTCAACTCGGCCGCGATCTCGGACGCCTGATCTCGATGCAGGATCGCCTCCAGCCGGTAGGAGCGGACGTGTTCGTGAACCTGCAAGCCGAAAGAATGAGAAACGGTGGAATCAATGGAAGAAACTCACGTAACGAATCCACTCGTCGGTCACCTGCCGTTGGTCGCGGTAGTGGTCGCGCCGTTCGATCGTCGCGTTGGCCGACGAGCCGCCGGCCGCTCCGTCGGCCGCCCGCCCGCCGAAAAGGATCGTCTCTTTGGAGGTCACTCGGGCGTCCTCCTCGTGGTCGTCGCTCATCGGCTCGAAGCCGCGCACGAACTGGTCGGAGTAGAAACGACGGGCGGCTTCGATCGTGTCGCAATTCCGTTGGCGCGTCGCCTCGTCCTCTTCGGCGTGCCGAGCGCCGTAGAGGACGATCGAAGAGCGCGTTGAAGTACGCGCGCCACGTCTCCCGCTTGGCCTCCGCGTCGGCCGCCGTCGAGTGGTGATGATGAGCGTGTTCGTGAGCGTGAGCGTGGTGGGGATGCCCGTGCGTGTGGTGGGCGTGCTCGTGGCCGAGATCCCGCGAGTGTCGCCGCAAGTGGTCCTCCATCAGCCGCACGTCCTCGGTGGTCATTTGGCGCAAATCGCGGGCCTCTCGGCTGATTTCGTCCATCTCCTCGCCCGGCAGCCGCAGCGTTCCGAAGTCGGCCAACTGCAACGAAGAAAGAGGGAGTGAAACAGAAGAGAAAAAAAGAAGCTCACCTTCTTGAGGATCGCAATCTTCCGCACATGATAGCGGGCGTAAAGAAGTCGTTGTCGTTGGAGGCGGTAGATGAGCCAACTCCTTCTCGTCCTGCACAAGAGAAGAGATGAATGAACAGTGGAAAGTACAAGAAGAAGAAGACAACGCACTCCATCTTCCAGATTCCTCAGTTTGTGTTCGGTTTCCTGGCAGTCCGCCTTGATGGCCCCGATGCGCTCGTCCAGCTCCCGCACGGCTTCCGAAGCGTCCTGGCACACGAAGAAAGAAGGTGAAAGAAGGAAGAAGTGGGCGGAACTCACGGTCACATTGCGGCCGGTCTGCTCGGCGAACTGCTGGAAGCGTCGTTCGTCGGGGTCGTCGATCGGGGTGGCCATGCGGCCCACCTGCAAGAAGACCATCCGTAAGAAGCGGGACGAGCGAGTGAACGAGAAGCGCATTAATAGTCGAGGAAAAGGGCGAGAGAGGGCAGAAACACGCGAATTTGACGTAAACCGCCTAACGATCGCCGCTATCGGCCGGCCGTTCGGTTTGGAACTTGCAGGAAACGCTGATTAAAGCAGAGGAGAGAAGAAAAAAGGATAAGCGGGGCAAGAATTCAAATCACGCCATTCAGAGAAGCAGATGAAAATGACGAGTTGAATCGAAAAGAAAGAAGATCGACGATCTTTACTCCATCTCCTCCGTTCGAATTCGTTCGAGTCGAGCGGCCCGACCGAGCGGGTGGGCGGCGGATCGACGAAACGCGCCCTCCCGACGGCCTGCAGTCGGCGGCGACTTCGCACTCGCTGATAAGTTGGACGCGCAACGGCCGCATTCCGCCGCCCGCCTGGCGGCTGCTACCCACTCGGCCGTCGTGATGCAAAGGAAAGTTATGCTCCTCGACTAATGACTCGACGCACTGATAAGCGCGACGAGGCGGACAAGTGCAAAGGCAACCCGCCTTCCCCTTCCGCCCGCTCTCGTCGCAGACGCTCCTCCAGGCGGGTAGGGGCGGGTGGGTGATCGGGGGGCCGGCCGTTTGGTCGCTCGGGATCACCGGCCGATTGTTTGTGTTGGCGGAGGAGGAGTGAGTGGCCGCATTCCGCCCTTCCTTCCGCTCGCTCAGCTGATTGTGCGCTCGGATTCCTTTCATTGGTGATAAGCGGGAGGAAGGAAGGAGCGGGGAGGGAGCGGAGTGACCAGTCGGATGCCCCACTGCTTAGTAAGAAGGCAGCAAACAAGCGAATCGGATGATTGGATTGGATTTACGGCAGAAGGAAGTAATCAAATCGACGTTCCCCACACGGCACTTGTTGGTGTTGCGGATCGTCGTTCGTAATAAAGGCGGCGGCAAGCCGGCCGAACGCAAACAGCCGGCCGCACCCCGCGCCCGGGGGTTCGGCCGGCGGATTCGCCGATCGACGAAGACGTTCCAGACGGATCCGCCGGCCGCCTTACAAGCCGCCCCACCCGCTCATTATCGCCCGAACGCGAGGAGTGAGTAATTGGGCGTGCCGACCGACCGAGTGATGGCCGCCCGCCCGCCTCCTTAAAGTTCGCACTCATCGCTTGTAAATTTTATTGAAGCGGCACGAACAAAAGAGACGAGCAGCGGGCGATAAACGCGAACGCCCCCGAGAAACACGCAGAACGACCGACCGCTTGGCGCCTGCCGATCGGAAGCTGCCGCCGATCGTCCGTTGTGTTCACTATCTTCCCCCTTCCTCCCCTCTTCTTCTTCCTCCTTCCTGTTGCTTCCCTACGGAAAGTTGGAATTCCGCTGAAGAGGCGTGTGTCGTAAAAATTCTCCTCGATTATCAATTGCGAGGCCGGACGGCGGCGGCGAGAAATAAGCCGATTGGGGGACAATTTCCGCCTTGCAGCGCATCATTTTGGCTTCGAATCAAAGACCGTTGGGGGGAACGAAGAGAGCTGTAGGGAATATACAAAGAATGAGTTCATTCCAGCAGCGAGGAGAGATCAGCGTTGAGAACTGCGGAGGGAGGAGACCGAAAGCGAGGAGTTCCACGATTCGTTCAGCTGCTGGAAGTGCGTCTGCCCCTCCATTTCGGGCGCGTTCTTCGCGTACGCGATGGCCGCGACGTCCGTCAGCCGCAGGCCCGAACGACGCCGAAAGTCCGCTCGGATCAGACTCCGCAGTTGGGGGTAGAAGACGATCATGTACAAGATAAAGAGCACTCCGTAGAGGTCCAGAAGGATCGATTGGAACTGCAACAAAAGAAAGAATGAGAGGCTGAGTGAAAGGAGCATTGAACTCGCCTGTCCAACGACCAGCTTCTGCCCGTCGACTGCCGCGTTCTGCCGCTCGTTCAGCAGCAAAGTGGCCGGCCATCTCGCCCAGAAGAACGCCGAACATCGTGATTCCGACGAGGAGGGTGCGCACAAGGGCGACGTTCTCCTTGAACTGGAAGCGAACACTCAGCCGCTGCCCGGGGCCTCGTTGGTGCATGATTTTGTTGTGTTTGTAGAGAAGAAGGAGAGTCTACAACAACCTACTTGATGAGTGCCACCTATTCATTAAACAAACCATGATCTCGAAGCAAAATGCCAGTCCAGCCAACGGCCCAAAAGAAGAGGAGGAGAGCGGGATGCCGTTCGTGCAGCAGAAACGGGCCCCGATCAGTCCGCTCGAAGCCGTTCGGGCGGAGGTGCGTGTTGTGGACGATGCAGTAAACCACGAGGCCGATTGCAATCATTCCCTTCAAGCAACGCTTTGTTGTTCTCCTCATTCCGGACAGCTCACCTCGATGCTCATGAGAACGACGGCGATCTTCGCGCCTTTCTTTTCGTAACTCTTCCGCAGGATCGTCGCGATCAACCGCTCGAACACCAGAAAGAAGATGGAGGAGAGGGCGAGGATGACGGTGGAGGCGTGGAGGAGGGCGAAGAAGATGGCAGGCGTGTTGATCCAAAGACGACCGTTCTCCGCACTCTTGCCCGCCAGTTGGATGCCGTGAACGACGGTCGAGCACACGGGAATCGTCGTCAATTGAATCGAAAGGGCACACTGCAATCACTAGGCAGAAAAGGGATGAGTGGGGGGTTTTACGAAAAGAATGCGAAAGTTGATGTGTGTCGATTGGGGGTCACTTCCGCAAGGGAATGGGGCTGGGGTCGCTTGAGGGAACTTCCTCTTGGTAGCCGCGGTCCGACGATCAACGATAGGGGCGATTTATTTGAAGAGGCGGCGATAAATTGGGGCGTACTACAAAACAATGGCCGCACAAAAGAGGAGGGCGATACCTCCTTCTGCCTGGAAGCAGAAGGGATCAGTAGGGAGGGGAACACGTGTGCACGAGGGGAAAGGGGAGGAGGAAGAAGGAGCGGGGAAAGGCGGTCGGCCGTCCGCTCGGCTCGCCGGCGATCGATGGCGGTCCGCGTGCTCGTCCGCTCGCCCTCTTGGTGGGTCGATTCTTCCGCTCCGCTCGGGCGTCATCACTTCCGCTCCCGTTCGGCCCGCTCCTTCCCGACTCGTCGGGACGAGTCGACATGTGCAGGACGGAAAGCCGGCGGAAGCGGGAGACGAAGTAGACGTTCAGAAAGACGACCAGCGGCGTGTAGGCCGCTTGGATCAGGCAGAGAAAGTCGAAGTCCATTTTTTCGAATCGAAAGGTAGGAATGAAAGTGAAAGGACGAACGAGAAGCAAGTGGCCACCGAAACTCCTGGACTGGACAGCAAATCCGGCGGGTCTTTTCGGATTACCGACTTCCTCTTTTCCGCTGCAAACAATCCACGTGCATGACCGTAAAGCTGGCAGTAAGTCCGTGAACGGAGATTAACGAGAGCAGTACGTCTTGTCCTGCGCTCCAACAGCTTTTTTCGGCGTCGATCCGATTGTTACTCGAAAAGAATATTTCAACATGTCTAGCCTTGTTCACACTTTCTTTGAGTCATGCGGTCGCTCGCGCACTCACGTCACTCGCTCGTGCTCGCTCGACGGCGGGTGGCGGGGCGGTGAGTCAGCGGGGATCCAACTGAACGATCGGCGGACGAGTGGGGCGTGCGTGTATTTAAGGGGGCGGATGGATGGAAGGGTTTGGTCGCTTTTTTATTCCTCTGCGTACGGGGAAGCACGAATAACAATTGATTTGATCGCTTCTACGTTCGCCGACTCGCCCGGCTTGTTCCCGCGTTCTCCCGTCCGCTTTCGCTTCGAGTGCACCGCTCGCCCCAATTCCCGTCCGTCCGCTGCTTCTTGGTCGCCGTCTTGTCGGTCGGTCCGCCGATGAGTTTCGTGCATTCTGCCGCTCGTTTTATCGCGGCGGATGGGCGGCGGTCGGGCGTCGCGTTTGGCGATCGATCGCCGCTTTTCTTCCGCTTTCGAGCGGGCGGGATTGTCGACCGAATGCGAGTGATCGACCGCCTATCAATTGTGAGATGCAAATCACCGCTTTCGGGGGTGTTCAAAAGGGTTCGGTGGAATTGAAGCGACGGGAAAGTGGGATGAGTCACTCGGCTCTTTCGCTTTGGGTCGAACGGTGCGAAGTCATCCGCTCGGCCGGTCTTTTCACCGCCGCCCCTCTTGTTCGCCCTCCGCCTTTGTAGTCCCGCCCGTACCTCCGGACAGCCGGCCGGCCGGCAGGTTTGTTTGCTCGCGGGAGAATGCGCGGAAGTGGCGGCTGACGACCACTTCGCCCCGCTCTCCCCCACCTGCTCGTTCGATCGATAAACGAGGCGGGGATTGCTTCCCGGAAGGCGGCTTTTCTCTCGAGTTGAAGGAACAACCGGAGATTAATTGGTTTTAATTAAAGCAACGTTCTCTCTTCAAACATTTTCGGTTTTTTTCGGTTCAACGAGGGGAAATTCGAGCTCTTTTGAGTCGCCTGTCGAGCACTTGCTCGTTTTCCTTCGAAAGCGGCAGGCCGACTCTTTTCCGTTACTCACCGCATTTGTCCCCGTCCGGAGTGAACTTTCTTCGATTGAATTCTTGCGAAAGGTCGGTATTTCCGTCCGGCTTTACGCAACACCTTCGCGTGACGTCCCCTACGAGCGGCTTTCGAAAGGGACGCCTTTGTGACGACTCCGCTCTGCGCTCACTTCTTTTTCGTCAATCCACGAGTTCGGGTGGCTGGCGATTATTCACGATCATCTGCTGGTTCGTTCGGTCCGAATGGTTTCGTTCCGGAATGTTTTGAAATCCCGCACACGTCCACGGGTTTCCTCGCCGCCGCTCTCCGCTCGAAGCGCACGTGAGAAGAGCGGGAGAACGACCGGCTTTCGGGTCGCCCTTGACAACTCGCCGCCGTTCGCCCGCTCCCGCCCGCCCGCAACCTTTGCTCTTCGCCGCTTTGTTCGCGCCTTCCGATCAGATTTCCCCCCAGTTCAATAATTGATGCTCGTTGCAGGCTCTCGCTGACCGCCGACATGTCCAACCCGCCGCCTTACTACTCGCAAGCTTACCCCCAAGGTCCGAACGGCGCGCAGTACCCCCAGCAAAACTATGGCCACCACGGCGGCGCTTACCCGAATTATCCGCAAGCGGGAGGCAACTACGGCTACCCGCAAGGAGGCGGCGGCTACGGTCCGTTTTTTCAGACTAGTGCAAGCGATCAATCAAGGGCTCGTTTCAGGCTACCCGCAGCAACAGCCGCAGGTCGTGGTCGTGGAGCGAGACCGGAACCGGGGAGGCGACAACGTGAGTTCAATTCATTCCCTCTTCCTCTTAATCCGTCTTGTCTTGCAGTGCTGCCTCTACGCCCTCCTCGCGTGCTGCTGCGGCTGCTGCATGGCCGAGACGTGTTGCGATTGAGACCGAGCGTCTCCTCGTCCATCCTTCCGACTTCTCGCTGGAATCCCGACCCGAATCCAAAGAACGTTGATCGTCTCGTTGTTTCATTGTTCGTTCCCCTCACTTTCCATCACTTAATTTCTCCCATTGGTATGCAATCTTTGTTCTCTCCGCCACTCACACGACGAATAAAAGAAGAATGCGGGGCATAGTTAGCGGTTATCTCTCGAAAGAACGGGGACCGCACACGAGTTCAAACCAATGGAGGCAATTAATCGAGTCGTAACTAATAGAACGATTCCTGCTTATCAGACGGAAGAACACGCGGCTTCGAGCAGTCGACATTCCCGCTCGTTTGAATCGCGGCCGGCGGTCGGAATGATGCGATCGATCCTCTTCGGATGGCTGTTCGCCGGAGCAGGTACTCACTCGCTTCTCATGGTCATCAACCACCTTCACCCTTTTCAGTTCTGTCGACCAAGTGGTGTGACAAGAAGGTGATCGAAAAGGGAAAGGAGGTGTGCGTGTGCACCTCCTTCGTATTGCGACGAGTTCCCGCCGTTGGGCTCGCTGAATCGAAACCAGGTGGCCGTCTACTCGTCCTCCAAGAATGGAAAGCGCTTCAATCGAACGGACGTCTACTTCAAGTCCACCCGCTCGAAGCCCGTCGATCACGAGATCACGATCAATCTGAACAAGAAGTACCAAGCGATCATCGGGCAAGATCCCCTACCCACCTTTTCCTTTTCACCCCAATGCGGATTGCAGCTTCGGAGCGGCGTTCACGGACAGCGCGGGCATCAATCTGCTGAGTTTGAGCGAGGACCTCCGCGAAACCCTCATCGCTCAATACTGGGGGCCAAATGGGATCGAATTGACGACCGGAAGAGTGCCAATCGCCTCCACCGACTTCTCCACCCACGCCTACTCCTATCTGGACACCGAGAACGACTTCAATCTGACGACTTTTGCCCTCGCGCCCGAAGATTTCCAGCTGAAGGTGGGAGGAAGAGCAGGAATGAGTGTTCACTGGATTGTTCGCTTTAGATCCCCTTTATTAAGATGGCTCAACGGCTTCGAGGAGGAGCGCTCACTCTGTTCGCCACCCCGTGGTCGGCCCCCGGTTCGTGTCGGTGAGTGAACGAAATGATGAGAGCTGATTGCAGGCTGGATGAAGGAGACGGGCAAGATGGTCTCGGGCGGCAAGCTGAAGGGCGAGTTTGGCGGACAGTACTACGAAACGTGGACTCGCTACTACCTTCGTTTCTTTGAGGAGTACGCGAAGAACGGCGTGGAGTTCTGGGGACTCGCGGTGCAAAACGAGCCGTCGCTCGGGCAAGTGCAGTCGGCTGCCTTCATCTCCTTTCACAACGTTCAGAATCGTCGAGAACTTTTGGTAAGAACTCAAACAACAACGGCAGTTGGCTTTCAGTCGGTCGTCCAGCCATCGTTTGATCACCAACCACAACAGCTGTCTGGCGATCAAGCAATGGCTGGACGATCGACTGAAGGCGATCGTTTGTTTCCGGTGGCAAGAGGTAATCTTTCTTCTTCCTTCCCTGTCTCTTATCGACATATTCAGCTGTACTACTCGCCGGCCGACGAGCGGGAGTTCATCAAGCAGCACTTGGGGCCGGCCATTCGCAACCACCCACTCACGAAGAACCTCAAGCTGATGTGCAACGACGACCAGCGTTTCGAGCTGCCCACTCGGCCGGACACGGCAAGTCCGTGTGGATCCTCTTGCTCTCTAATAGCCTTTAGATCCTGAACGACTCGATTGCCGCCTCCTTTACGTGGACGGCGTCTCTGTTTGGGTGGTTACACTGTCCTCGTACGAAGATTTTATCTTCTCATCGAAGTCCCTGAACGAAGTCCACGACCACCATCCGACGAAGTTCATTCTGGCAACCGAAGCGTGCAACGGCTACTCGTTCCTCGACCACGGGCCGAACCTCGGCAGCTGGGAGGGCGGCGAGGCTTACGGGACAAGTATAATCGATGACCTCAACCACTGGGTGGCCGGCTGGTGAGTGCAATCGAGCAAAGAGCACCCTCACATCTCATCTCACTCTTCATTTCTAAGGACAGACTGGAATCTGTGCCTTGACATGACGGGCGGCCCGACGTTCGTGAACAACTCGGTCGACTCGTCGATCATCGTGAACGCGCAGAAGAACGAGTTCTACAAGCAACCCACCTTCTACGGTAACTGGAGTTGTTCTATCGACCGTTCACTGCTTTCGTTTAGTGCTCGGGCACTTCTCGAAGTTCATTCGACCGTCGAGTGTGCGCGTGGACATGCAGATCTCCAACCTCGCGGAGGGCGACCTCACCGACGGCGTCGCCTTCAAGACGCCCGACAACCAGCTCGTGGTCGTGCTGCAGAACGCTAGCGGCGAGCGGGCATTCAACGTTCGGATCAAAGGTTTGCTTCGAAGAGAAAAGAGCATTGATTCGTGGGGTTCAGACCACCGATCGGCCGCTGAATTCGATCACCGTCACTCTGGAGCCGAATTCCATCTACACGTTCGTTTGGAATTTGTGAACAGTGATGAGCAAAGTGTAAATAAACACAAGCACTCAATCGCAGTGAACGAGTGGAAAACGGAAAGATGGGCTGACGAGAGACCGTGTTGGAGGCGTGCCAAGCCGCTTGCCCGATCTTCTTTTGTAAAAAAGTTTAACAAGCTGGTTCCAGACAAAGGAGTATGGTCGCTTGCCAGCCATCCGGGAGGAACAGAAGAGAATCGGCATGCTGGCCGTTTGAGATCCTTGCACGCAAGTTTGAATTAGCGGAGAGCCGAAGGAGATCATTGCACTCGTTTAATGGAAGGAGGAATTGCTTTCGAGAACCAATCCTTTGGAGCAAGTGAGCACAGGATTGGGAAACGGGTTTATTTTTCGGCGAACAACGGCGGTGGTCGTTCGCTTCCGGGGCCGATCACTTCCGTCCTGAAATCAGGCTGGATGAGGGAAGTGGAAGGATAGGAAGGAGCTTACCGCGATGCCGCCTTGGGGTTCCGCTTCTTCTTGCCTTTCTCCTCGGAGTGCCTGAAAGGAACCTTAAAGTGGGGGGATAGAAGGAGAACTCACCGGCCGTCGTGCGCTTCGCACGGCGGAGGGCCAGGGGCAGCGTTTCGTCGTTCTCCTCGTTGCTCGTCGCCGCGGGCGCAACGAGCTTTGGGTCTGAAAGGAGATCCGTTGTGTTGCGCTCGTCCAACGTCCGCACCGTCCTCCTTCGCCTCCGGCTCGCGGATCATCGAGAGTTCGATGCGGTCTGCAAGCACAGCGAATGAAAACGTCGAACGGGAGGGAAACTGACCGGTCGTCACTCCCGCCTCGGGGACGGCGAGGAAGGTGGAACAGGCGGCCGGCTTGAACTTGGGCGGTTGGAAGAGCTGCCAATTGATGAAGGGCGCGTCTGAAGGAAGGGGACGGCGATTAAGACAGCTTCCAGGAAAACTCACGCATAGGTCGAGTGGGCGTCGGCTTCGCGGTGGGCGCGGGCGTGGGCTCGGCGATCGGAGGCGGCGGCGGCGGCGGCGGCGGCAGGCGAGCGTACGGGCGCAGCGCTGAAAGCCGTCGCAACGGTGAGAGAAGAGGAGAGATCGAACGAACGCCGGCACGTGTTGCACAGTTTGTAGGCCGTACAGTCCGTGCAAGCGAACGTGCGCTCGATCGCCTCGGCGCGCATCGGCGGGTGGCTGAGGCGGCGGCGCGGAACCGGCAAACATGGTGACGAGCTCGGAATGAAAGTCGCTTGCGATCGAATCGGAAAGCGGGGCGAATTCGGCCGGTTCGGGTCATGCAAATTGCTCGCCGTCTTCCAACACGTGCGATTCTTCCAAACGAGTCACGCAAAACCTGCAGTTCGTTGGAAAGGCGACCGTTCATCCACACGGTCGCGCTTCTGCAATCGAACGACTGCAATCCTACAAGCCATCGAATGTCTGTTGGTAAACGCTTCCTTAAAGCCGGGCGGTCGTCGCGCTCAGCTGCCGCCCCGTTTCGTGTTCGGTGAGCTGAATGGAAGAAAATGCAGTAAGAAAGAAAGAACCGGACGAAATCGTTTTCATAGTTTTGTAATCGCACGATGACAACGAGATTGAAAACCGGATTGCGAAATCCTTACGAAATGGTTGCGAAAGCGGGCGGGGACGTTTCCGGTGGCTTCAAACGAAACGAACGTCGTAGCGAGTGATCTCCGAGTTCCAACCGTTCGCTTTCTTCTCACGCCTCAAACGACTTCTTCTCTGCTATTGCCGATCGACAAAGACGGACAATGGGCTGTTCTCTCTTTTTCACTTAGGGACAGTCTTCTGGACACCCCGATTGCAAGCGGACACGACCGACCAGAAACACGCGTAAAGCAAGCTTCTCCACAGCAAATGATCGATCGAGAACAAGCACGGTTGAGAGCAGAAGTCTCTCGTTTCACTCGGCCTGCCAAAGGTGGACGGCGAAGGGATTCACACTCGATTTCTTTTTGGCGATCATTTCGGTCGAGCGGTCGTTGGGCTGGCGGCCGCTCTCGTCTCGCCAGTCCGTCAGTCGTCCATTCGCCCTTCCTTTCAGTCGACTTCACTCTTCCCGTCATGAGCGGCTGTTCGCAGGATCGGCGTGAGCAGAACGCGATGAATCGGCCGGCTTTCCGTTCGTTTCTCTCCCCACTTGCCCCAGATGACCCCTCGCTGGTTTCAGGCCGCTTCACGCAGTGCAATCAGACGCCGCTCTCTCCGCAACGCCAACAGCCGCTGTGGTTCGTGCTGCAGTCGATGGCCAGCGGGCTCACGCACCGCCCGCCGGTCCCGCTCGCCGCCAAAGTGGTGGGCGGCTACTCGTACGACTTCAAGTCGCAGAAGATCGTCCTCGGCCACAACGAGTGCCGCGTGCTCAAGGAGGAGGCCGTGAAGACGGTCGAGCGCGACCTCTCCATCGGAGTCGAGGACTACGTGCTCAAGCAACACGTTCGTTCTCCACCCACCCATCACTCCCCTTTGCTTGCAGGAGGACGCTGCGGAGAGCAAGGCCGCCCGTTCGAGCTTCCTGCGCTACCTGCTCAAGAAGGACCCGAAGTTCTCGTGCCCGAAGCTCTTCGAAGACGTCCAGTTCGTCACGATGCGCTCCGTCCTCATCAAGATCGCGTTGGCGACCCGCGGCCTGCGCATCCTCGCCGTCAAGCTGGCCGGCAAGATCTTCCTGTGCGACATGTCCGATCGGGAGTGGTGGAGCAAATGACGCCCGGCACGGAGTTGGGCGTGTTCGTCGGCAAGAACTTTGAAAAAATAATGACCAAGGCGGCCGCTCACTCGGCTTTTGCGGTAAGCGAGCGGCAGGGAGCCTGGGGCTTCAATCCCCTTCGTTTCAGGTGAAAGGCGGCGACTCGCCGCCCGGCAACGGCGAGGCCTACTACGCGGTGTTCCGCGTCTCAATTCGGCGACAAGCGGAAGTTCAACCTGCTGGTGTCCGCCGAGACGGACGGCGTCGATCGCCGTGAGTCCTCTCTTCCATTCCATCGTTCCTCTATCTCCTCTGTTCAGACGGCAACTTCGTCAAGTTCAAGGCGAAATGCGAGCGGGAGTTCAAGGGACCCGGTTCGATCGACCTGAAGACGTGGCTGCAAAGCTATCTCGTCGGCATCGAGCGGATGTTCGTCGGCCTCAAGGACGAGCGGATCCTGAAGCGCGTGGTCGAGATCAAGACCTCCGAGATCCCGCCGGCCGCCCGCTGGACGCCCGAGCCGGAGCTCACTCGTCTGCAGGACTTCCTCGGCCGTCTGGAGGAGAAACTCGCCGGCCGGCCGAACGACACGTGGCTTCTCGCCTCGTCGGAGAGCAGCATCGAGACGTGCCACTTCCACTTCCTGACCGCCGCCGAACGGGGAGCCCTACGAGCACTTCGTCCCGGCCGAAGTCTACCAGCGTCGTTGAATCTTCGTTTCTTGTGGTTGTGATCGATTAGTTTTGTGGTCAATAAAGACAGTTGATTTGAACGAGAAGGCGGTGGAATCCGAGCTGGCTGCGCTTGGTTTAAACAGGGATGCTGTCCTCTTGACCCGTTTGTCGAATGAACACGAGTCGCCCTCTCTGCTCGCCAACAACCCAGATAACCAGCGTTTATTCGACCAGTAGACGAGCAGCAATCGACGAAGATCACGAAGTTTCCACGGCAAAGCTCTGCCGCAAGTGCCACGGCGCGACGTTGATCAATTTGCGGGCTCTTCTTTCGTGCTTCTGCTCGTGGGCGTCGCGGAGTGAGAGGAGGGGGTCGTTCCATTTGATCGTGTTCACGTGGTCGTAGCGGGCCCTCAAACGCTCTCGTTTCGTCTCCGCGCGCCCGATCCGCCGCTTCCGGACGGGCGGCCGGCGACGAGGAGCGC
The DNA here is from genome assembly GCA_024699865.1 of Aphelenchoides fujianensis. Classification (NCBI taxonomy): domain Eukaryota; kingdom Metazoa; phylum Nematoda; class Chromadorea; order Rhabditida; family Aphelenchoididae; genus Aphelenchoides; species Aphelenchoides fujianensis. Next base: position 50,332 of record JAMPIO010000300.1, read on the forward strand.
GGCGGATTGGTCCGTTCGGCTCTTCTTCGGTCGTCCGCGTGGCCGGCGGCACTTCGATCGGCGTGAGGAGTTCGTGGAGGAACTCGGAGTCCGACGAGACCACCCGCTGGCCGTCGGCAGCGTCCAGCGCGGGAGTGCGGAAGTGTGCGGTCGGCGGAAGCGCGCGCCAAGGCGGTCGGCAGGTGGAGGCGGCCCAAATTCATCCGATCGCACAGGATGGTCGACCGCCAGAGGTTCGTGAACAGATTCATCAGCCAGCTGCCGTCCGTCGCGTCCTCCTGCTCGCAGCCCGAGTCCACGATCCTCCCCGCGCCCGCGGGCAGTCGGGCGATTGGCAGCGGGGAGCGGCGAGTGGAAGCGGGCCGTTCCGCAGCCTCCCGCGCCGACCATCAACGGTTGACGGCGCTCGTGGACCGCGTACTCGGCGGCACACTTCGGCGTGGTGATCCCGCGCTCTCGCAGCTCATTGCAGTCATTCCCTAAAGATCAGAAGTGGGTGTGAAGGAACAACCAGTTGGTGGAGGAACTCACCGATTTGAACCCGCCGATAGCCGCTTGTTTGATCGACCCGAGCACAAGGAGAAGGAAGAGCGCCGTCCACTCACTCCCCGCATTGCCGCCGCTCGAGTGCAAAACAAACTTTCTTCTCGCTCCCTTGGGCGGCTCGCAAATGGACGGAAGGCGGGCGACTACCGGATTTCACCTCCGCCCGACCGCAATCGGCGGCGATTAAAACGAAATTGCGGGTCGATTTGAATCCCGTTCCGCCCGCCTTCTAATTGCTCGAGGCTTTCAGGAAGCCGGTAGTCGGAGAAGCGAGTGAATTCCGAGGAGACGAGTGCGAGATCAAGAAGGAGGGATTATTGTACTTGTTTATTGCCTTTATATCCGCGCAAGATCACTTCATCGTCGGCCAATGTTGTCGTCCAGCGACGAGGATCGAAGGAGAAAGCACTAAAAAGAGGGTGAGATGAGGCAGATTGCGGTCAGTCTTACCTTCGATGTTGAACTCCCTTCGAGGCGGCGTTCGCGCCGAGGATCGTCGGGACTGAGAATCACGACGTTGCCAGAGGCGGGCGAGAGCACGCGGACCATGCCTATAAGAGGATTACTAAATCAAAAGGTGTATAAATCCTTGCCTGCTGACGGCGATAAAACGGCGACCACCTGAATATGAATGCTCTAAAGATAAATGGTCCAGTATATCTTACAAGGGTTTCCGGAGATAACACGCGTGCTAAAGAGCAATTAAATTGCTTATAATCTATGCTTTCAAGCGTGGCGTACCTTCCAACGCACGAGGCGATAATATGACTGCCAGTAGCGCTTAAATTGGGTTATATGACTGTTGCGGACGACTCATGCGATCGACATTTGCGGCCCGCACCGAAGCCCTAATGATATAAAACATCTCTAACGCTTTCACATCCATCAAAAACATTCCATCAACGAAAGAAGTGTTCAGTAAAATAGGTAAAGGGTGTGAAATGGATTTAGCTTCTTATTGTGATGTTCCCAGTTTGTAATTGACCAGATTTCGAGCCGCAAACCTTCGGGTGTCAGAACAATTCCGGTAAGGGCCTGTAAAATAGCAATAAGTCCGCAGTTGCGTCGATTCGAAACTCACTTGAGGCGACAGCAGCTGCAAGGGGAAAGCACGGAAGGCGCCAAGAAGCGGGCAATTAGAGCAAATTATAGTAAAAAAAAAATCATGGCGAAAAGGCGCCAAGTTGAACTTATAAGCGCTCTTAGGGGCTAATACTTATGTCGCCGGAAACACACGTTGATTACACTAACTGAACTTCACGTTGGGTACAAACTTCCTAGGAATCGCGGCGAGACGACCTTCACGGCAACTGCATCATTAGGTCGCTCATTCCAGGCCTACCTCGTTAATAAAAGCGTGGAGGCGAAAGGACCAAGGTTCAAAAGGAACGACGGCTGGGCAACTGAAAGCGATCGATCGATGCAGAATGACCTTTCAGTCGCTTACTGGAGTTCACGAACGCAAAAGGCGCCAAGAGGCCGGGCACTGGAGTGGGCGTCTGTCGTTTCCGCCGTCGGTGATGCTCGAACTGCCGCTCGAGCTCGGTGAGGTTGGCCGCCGACTGCATTTCGGCCATCTCGCGGATCGTGTGCTCGAGGAAGGCGTCTTGATCGTTCTCCTTCTTGAGGGCGTCGAGCAAGCCGGGGATCGGCGCGTGCAGGCCTGCAATCCTCCTTCAGATCTCCCCCTCTCCTGCACTCCCCACCCTGCTCTCCGTAGACGGCCTGCATCTGCTCCGTGTTCATGTGCGCGTAGCCCTTGTGCTCCAACGCCCGCTTCTGCTCCACGCTCATCATCGACTGGAGGCGGGCGGCCAGCGCCTCCTGCCGCTTGAATTCGCGGATCTTCGGCAGGATGTTCTCGCGGATGTCCTTCATTTGATCGGAGGCCTTGGACAGGAGTTCCTTCAGCTTCCGCGAGCTGCCGGTCATGTGCATGATGAGATCGACCCACTTCTGCAATCAATCCGGTCAACAGACGGCCATCAAGCGAGTGCTTCCCTTGGTCTCGCATTCGTCCGATCCGCTCATCTAAACACTCAAAATGATTTAGCTCGCTCTTCAGTGGAGGTCACCTTGAGCAACTGCGGGATCGGCAGCACTCCTTCGTCGTGGAACGAAAGAAGGGTGGGAGAGAAGAAGCGGCCTTTCGCGAGGTCGTCCGTCTGCCCGTTCCTTGCTCGGCAACACGTTGAGGATCTTCGGCGAGAACAGCGAGATCGAGTGGCTTTCCGCTTGGTTCACGATCGTCTTCAGCTGCTCGGCCGGCGAGTCTCCGAGCCGGGCGGCGGTTCTTGTACTGAACGGCCATCTCGAACGAGTTCAGGAAGCTGCAACCAGGAAAGACAATGAGAAAATTCAGGCAGTGATCTGCCCGCTCACTCCGAGTTCTTGATGCCCAACTGCTTCACGTACTGCATGCACTCGTTGGCGGCCTCGAAGTAGCGCTCCACTTCGCGCAGATTCACGATGTTCTCCGACGTTTCGCAGCGAGGACTCGTGGGCTCGCGGATCGCCCGGCGAATTCGAATGGCGGACATCGGCAGGAGGCTCTCGTCCGTGTACTTCAGCTTCTGCGCGTGCCGAAACTTCTGTTGGAGCAGGGCTTTGAGGATTCGACGATGCCGACGGGAAGTGCGCGGACGGAGTGAGGACGCCCGGCTTTTCGGCCGTTGCGGGCAGTACGGAGGAGAGTTCGAGGTGGGCACGATCTTCTCCATTCCAGCACTCGTCGACGGAAGAGGCGGCGGAGTGGGGAAGGCGGCGAAAGGCTGCTTGAAGAGCTTGAACGCACTCGACAGCCAGCTCTCCTCCGACTGCAGCGAGAGCGACGGCGAGGGCGGCGGAATCCGAGCTGAAGGCGACGGCCGCCGGTTGGCTCTGCCGCCGATCGCGCTGGTTGAGAATCGGGACGACGCACTTCGCCAAGTCGACCGGCGTCTTGGCCGCCGTCTCGCAATCCTCGAACAGGACGCTCTCGGTGGAGGGCAGCTTCTGCAGCTCCAGCTTCGCTTTGGCCTTGAGGACGGCGATGATCGCCGCCCGCTTGTAGACGTGATCAAGTTGGCCGGGCTGCATCGTGAATCCCTTGCGCTCCATGTCCTCGCCGAATTCTGGCCATCAATCGCGGTAAAGGAGTCAATCCACTCATTTACTTACCGAATGCTCGAATCCATTGAGTGAGCAGGAAGAAGCAGAGAGGAGCGAGTAGCCGGCGGATCAACATGACGACCGGCTGGTGTCCGCAACGAGCGGAAATGAACTCAATTCTTCTGCTCACCGTCTTTAAGAGGACCTCCGAACCCAACCGGGCGGAACACTCGGGATTCCAAAAGCGGAAGCGAGCGGGGGCGCCGTGCGGAGCCACTCGAACGGGGCTCGCGGATTCGCGCACTCGAATGCCCCCGACTACAAGCCGCGATCAAACAAGAGCGGTGGGTACAAGAGCGGGCATTCTTTCTTTCTTTCTTTTTGCTCGTTCGTTGTCCGAAGCGATCGATTGCCTCTTCTTTTATTTCGAATTCTGCGGGCAATCTGTGTGGAAGTGTCTAACAAACAACAAAAGACGTGGAAAACAACAGGAAATGGGAGTCGGCGGGCGCACCCACGGAAAACGAACGAAATGACCGCGAGAATGGGAACCGTAGTGAACTAATTGGAGGGATGATACAATCGAGAGCGAAAGGAGGGGAGGGGTGGGTGGGAAGAGTTGAACCTAAGCGGTCACTTGACTTAAAGCCGTGCGCGAAGTGGGTGGAGAGAGGGACAGCGGGGCATCCCAAAGGTCAACTTCTTTCTTGTGCTCGAAGAGGGAGTCCCGTAGGAAGTGCAAGTGGAATACGAACGAACGACGACGATCAGGCGAAGAACGTCTTCAGGCCGAGCATCACGAGGGCACTCAGGATGCCTGAAAGCAGAGGATAGAACAAACAAATAGAAGGAAGAGGGGGGCTTACCGGTGGTCGGAAGAGTGATCAACCACGAGAGCACGATGGAGCGGAAGACGCCCCAGTGGACGGCGTGGCCGGATTGGACGAGCCCGACCGCCACCACGCTCCCGATCTTGCATTGCGTCGAGCTGATCGGCAGGCCGAGCTTCGACGCGACGAGCACGGTGACCGCCGAGCCGAATTCGATCGCAAAGCCGCTGAAAACAAACGAGAGGTCAATGGGAAGACGTGAGCGTTCTTCGTTGTTTGGCCCCGAAACATCTCCAGTTCATCGCCCACAAGTCGGCGATCACTCCCGAAGGCCGTGGAGGCGATCGGGAGCAAACAGACGCCGCCCGGCAGGCTCAATAATCCGCCCGCATTCGCTCGAAATCGAATCGAAATGCAAAGCGGGCGAGCGGCGGGCCGGCGGGCGTCGTAATTCTTGTGTAAACGAACGAAAAAATACGCGCGTCCGCCTCTTCGATGTCCGCCCGACTTTAAAACGAGGGCGGCGGCGGGAGACGGCGGAAGTGCGCGAGCGCTCGGAAAGCGATCTTCCTTTCGCTTTCTTTCGAGCCGTTCGGCCATGACGATTGGGATGCTGCTCTTCGGCGTTCTCCTCTCCTTTGTTCCGCTGATAGACGGCGATCAGCTGGCGCCCCCGAATGCGGAGGTCGGCACGTTGGAGCACGTGCACGTGGTGAGTTCCCGATCGATCGATCGCCCATTCGATTGCTCGAGCAGATCTGGCGACATGGAGATCGAACGCCGACGCTCGTGATGCCGAACGATCGGGAGAACGGAGAGGCGACGTGGCCCGAAGGATTGGGCGAATTGACGCCGCTGGGCGTCGAGCAGCAGTTCCACTTGGGGCAGCTCCTTCGGCGCCGCTACGACGGCTTCCTGCCGGCCGACTTCCACCCGACCCTCCTGCACGTCCAGTCGTCCGATCGGAACCGAACGCTCATGTCCGCACAGGCGAACATGGCGGGATTGTTCCCCGAGCGAACGGATTCGTGTACCCGATCCCCGTCCACGCCCAAGCGTTCGAAGACGACCGGGTACTCCACTTCTTTCCTCCCCTCATTTTTCATTGCCCGCTTGCAGATCTTCAACGACCGGGTGCCCTGTCCCGTGGCCGAAGAGCAGGAGCGGTTGGTGTACGAGAGTGCCGCCTACAAACAGCAGGAGCAGCACTACAACCGCCTTCTGCAAGTGCTCGGAGAGGCGGCGGGCTTCGGGAAGGTCCCGCTGCCCTTCAGCGACGTGTGGAAGGTCTACGATTCCGTCCTCGCCGTGTTCTCCCACCCGACCACCCACAAGATGCCCCGTTGGGTCACGCAGGAGCTGTGGGCCGAGCTGCAGGAGGCGTACGACCACTCGGCCTTCGGGCTCTACGACTCGCCGCAGTTGGTCCGCTTGCGGGGCGGGCCGGTGGTCGAGGACGTCGTGCGGCGGATGGAGCGGAAGGTGGGCGAGCAGAAGGACGTCAAGCAGCAGAAGCTGTTCGCCTACTCGGGCCACGACACGACCATCGACTCCTTCCTTGCGGCCTTCAACATCCGCCCGCCGATGTTCGCCGGCTACGCGCACGCGCTCATGATCGAATTGCACGCCGGCAAGTGGACGGCCGCCACGCGGTCCGCTTCTTCTACCGCAACGACACGCTCACGGACGAGATCTTCGAGCTGGAGATCCCCGAGTGCTCGCCGCGCTGCGATTTCGAGCGCTTCAAGGCGATCGCGGACGCCGTCATCCCCGCCGACTGGAAGGCGGAGTGCGGGATCAAAGAGGAGCGCCCGCTCTCCACCCGCCCTCACTCTCAGTAAGGCGCCCATTTCAACAGACGTCTAACGAGAGCTTTCTTCAGGCATTTTGGTGCTGGCCGCCGTCGCCGTTCTGCTCGGACTTTTGATCCTCTCGATCCAAGTCTACCAAATGAAAAGACAGCGAGAGTCCTTCAAATTGAGCGCCGTCCCGTGAATGAATCCCCTCCCATCTCCCGCTTTAATCCCCTCCCCTACGAGTAGCGAATAAAAAGAACGAACCTGGGCGGCGTGATCTTCGAGATGTTCGTGCCGACCGTGTAGATCACCCGATGGCCGAGAACCCACAGCCCGAGGCACATGCCGGCGGCCCCGTAGAGGAGAAGAAGGACGGACGTGTTCCCGTCCTGCACCACCGATCCCTTGCGCGTAGATCGAGTACAGCGAGACGAGCGGGGCGATGGCGTTGCTGACGTCATTGCCTAAACGAAAGGGAAGGGATTGTTCGTGTGTTCTCTTGCTCCACTGGACTCACCGCCGTGGGCGAATCCTCCGAAGCAGGCGGTGAGGATTTGGAGGAAGTTGAACAGGCGGGCGGCCTGCGGGTCTTCCGGCTTCTCCGAGCGGAAGAAACTCAGCAGCGAGGACGTGGGTTTGATGGTCGCCGTCACTGAAACGGAGCGAAAGGGGATTAGCGGGCTGCCCACGAGAGTATCCGCTTACCGTGGCCGTTCGCGTGCGGCTCCACGCCGTTGCCGGTGGTCGGCTGGATGGGGAGCGTCTTCTTCTCCTTCTCCAGCAGCCCCTTGCTGCTCGCGTCCGCCCGCTTCTCGAAGCCGTCCGCCGTCTTGCGCACGCCGTTGATTTGCGGCGAGTCGACGACCGCGAGCGATTCGAGGTCGCCGCCGCCGATGATCGACTGCCGCAGGCGGTTCACGAAGAACGTTTGAATGACGACGGCGATCAGGAGGCCGCAGCCGATGCTCGCGAACAGGACTTCCATCAGCGACCACCGATCGAATCCGAGATCTAAACAAGTGGGTGAACGGAAAGAAAGCGCTGGAGAGAACCCACAAGAAGATCCTTGAAATGTGATGGCAAACACGTTGAAAGAGACGCAAATGAAGTAGAAGAACGGCAGCAGGTACAAGCCCCACTTCAACGGACGGTTCTAAACGACGAGCTGATTGAGAAGACCAACGAGACGGCACTCACTCGGCGGAGGATCGTGTGATCGATGAACAGGAAGATGCCGACAGAGACGAGACCCGCGAACAGAGGAGAGACGAACCACGAGGCGACTGAAAGGAATCCAATCAAACTAATGGACGGGAGCAGCGGGCAAAACTCACAAATATTGACGACCTTGGACCAGCGGATTCCATCCGTACCGCGTAGAAGCAGAGTGTACCCGAGGGTGGCGCCCACGATCGAGTGCGTGGTCGAGACGGGCAGCTTGAAGAAGGTGGCGATCAGGAGCCACGTGCCGCAGCCGGCCAGCACGGAGATCTGGCCGAGCATGAGCTCCTTCTCCTGCCCTTCGTAAAGCGAGAGGTCGATGACGCCCTTCCGGATCGTGTCCGTGACCGAGTACCCTGAAGAGTGGAGTGTATCCCTTTCTCCATTTGTAGAACTCACCAATGAGAGTGGCGCCCAGCGTCTCAAAGATGGAGGCGAGCACGTAGGCCTGGTAGAGGGTGACCACTCCGCTGCCCACCGACGTGCCGAACGAGTTGGCCGTGTCGTTGGCGCCGATGGCGAAGGCGAGAATGAAGGCGATGGCGAATCCGACGAGGACCGTCCATCCGACTTCATTCTGAAAGGCCGCGAGGTCGGGGACCATCACCACCTGCCGGCCGGGGGTTCCGAGTGGAGAGCGGGTTGTCCGCACGCAGAGCGCACAAACGGCTGCTTAAGCCAAGCTGCAACGAAAAGAAATCAATGCGATTAGTGGGCGGCACGCGAACGGTACGCGGCGATACACGATCGTCGGACCAAAAGAAAAGAAAGAAAAAGAGGAGGGCGCGCGGCTTGGATTCAATTCGAAATTCCACTCGCCTCTGCGGCCGCCGCCGCTCGCACCTCGAAATGCACCTGTCTGCATCGAATTAGGGGAGCGGATGGGTGGACGGGAGTCATCGTGACTTACCGGCGATGACCGAAAGAAGAAACGAAGAAAAACAACCAACCTTCAGCTCCTCCTCGACTCCTTCCCCTCCCTTTCGCTCGTCCGCGTCCACTCATCGTCCACGCGTCCTCCGCATTGCGCCGTCGGGTCCCGCGCGAAAGCCGTCGATTCGAACGACGAGAAGGTGGGAAAGCGGTCGATTTATAAAACGGGGAGAGGAGGAGGGGATGATTGGGCGGAAGACGGACGACCGGCCGGCCGATGGGAACGACAAAGGCGGACGGGAGAGCGGACGGGAAGCCTCCCGGACGCGGCCGGGCACACGCCCCGTGGATTTCGCTTTCCGTTTCGTTCGGAGGAGGAGGGGGAAGCGGCGGACGCCAAGGCCACAGTTGTTCTCCCGCCCGCCCGCCCGCCCGCCTGCCCGCCCGCCCCTCCTCGTCGTTCAGACGCTCGCCCAATTCGCCGCTCCGTTTTCGAAAGAAATGCCCCGGCGACCACGGAGCGCACAGCGGCGGCGGGGCGGGCGGGGGCGGGCGAGGCGGAGCGGGAGAACGAGAAGCATTTTAGGCCAAAAAGAGCACGCGCGTTCCTCCACAGGCGGCGGGAAGCGAGGCAAGGGAATCCAAAGAGCGGACTCACTGGCTAGCAACCGAGCGAGCAAGCGGGAAGCGAGCGGTCGGATAAACAAAACAGAAGGAACGAGAGCGGGGATTCGTGGCCCGCTCGCCGGCGGCCCGAAAAGCGGATTGCGAAATCCTTCGGGAAGAAGTTTGCGCTCCGCTTTCAACACTTCGAGGAAACACGAGGGCGGTCGTTGATCGCCTCCTTTTATCGTCGTCAGAAGTGAGTCACTCGAAGAAGAAATGAGGAGGTCCTCGGCTTGTCACTCGCCAAAGACGAAGAAAGCGGAGGCGGTTGGCGAACGGAACGGAAGTCGACAAACAAACCACTCGCCGCCTCTCGGCGGCTCCGGACGATAAGCCCGCCGATCGGCCGCCTTTTGTCCGGCGGCAGGTCGCCGAAGCGGACGGCCCGCCGAACGTCCGCCCATCGGCAGTGAGCGGCGAGCGGCGCGCGAGTGATCGATTGCCGAGGGGTCATGAGCGAGACGAATGCGCGCCCGCCGATCGTGCCACTCGATTTCGGGCGGGAACGTCGCGAGACGTCGGAGATCGAAAAGGACGATCTTTCCAAGAGGAGCACGTTTGTTTCTTCAAGTGCAAACCGACTGCACTTTCCCGCACCCCAAAGGGCATTCGGGACGAACGAGAGCAACGATCGAGAGGGAGCACGGAAGGGGGGAGCACGAGCGAAGAAGCAGGAAGTCGGGCGGCGGCATTTCGGCCCGCTTTTCATTCGGGGGGACTGCCGCGGGATCGCCGCCGCCGTCCGACTGCCCGCCGAGCGCCCCGACCGCCCGGAAGATCACTTTTCGTCGTCTTCGAGCGAACAAAAAGCTCCCACTCGTCTCCTGACTGCACTTTCGACGTCAGAAATCCACAAATCAACTCGGCGGAATCGAAAGAGCGAGCGATCGGTCGACTGATTACTCACCATCGTTCACTCACCGAACAACAGAAAGAACGCTTGACTTCTCTACCAACGGATGCAAATGACATGCGAAAAGAACGGGGCGGGAGTTCGAATTCGATTTGCCTTCCGGAAACTGGACGGCCCAACGAGCAAAGAAGAAGGCCGCCTTTATCGAATCAAGCGGTCAGCGTCCCAATTCGTGTTCGATGAGGGGAAAATTGGAGCGTTCCTGCCTGGAGGCGGGCGGGAGAACCACCTGCTTTCGGGGCCCGCAATCGAACGAGCGGCGGCCAAACGGCGGGCGGCGGCGGGCGAATGTCGTGGACATGCGGCTTGAAATCAAAGACGGCCGTCCGGGGATGCGCCGCCGCCGCCATTCACCCATTTGGACGGCGGGGGGCGGGCGGGCGGAGGAGTGGGAACGCGGCCGCCGATCGTTGCGCCCAGACAGCCGACCGAACGAATTTGGAGGTGGCGGCGACCTTTCGCGCCCGCCCGAAATAGCCACGAATCATTCCTGCAGACAGTTTTGGGCAAGAAATTGAATCGACCAGCTGCTTCAATGAAGTGACCGCAGGAAAGCATCAAAGAACAACAATCGGGGGTTCTTTTAAGCGGCAAAGCAAAGAGGTCACGATCCCGGACGGCTTCTCGAAGGATCCCGATCGTCTTTCGAATTTCCACCTCTCGTCACTCACTCCCGCCGCCCTCCTCAAACAAACGGCGGAACGGTGGCCGCCGATCCAAATGGCAAACAGCCCGCGCATCTCCGCTCACTGCTTTTGAAGAAGCAGAAGGGGGAACGGAAAGAAGGATATTGAACGGCGATGTCGGCGACAAACAGCCCACTTTCGACGGCGTGCTCAACGGAAATAGCGCCCGTTCATAATCGACGGACGGACGGCGAGGTCACGGCAAAAAGCATCAATTATGAAGACGGTCGACGGTGGACACTCGGGAGAACGTTCTCGCCTTTCATGTTTGTAGTCCGCATTCCGTTTGTTGCCTTGGGAACACTCGTGAACGTTGTTTATTCCAGGGAAAAGTATGATTGAGGTAACAGAAGAAGAATTGATGGAAAGGGTGCGTTGTGGCAGTCGTCGATGTCGCTGTTCGTGCTCACTTCTTGCCGAGCGCCGACGGCCGCCGACCCAGAGGCCGCTGCCCTCCAGCCGCAGCCCTGGCGAAAATTGCAGCGCCCTTCAACGGCCCCAACGGCTGACCTGAAGGAGCGTAGCTTGTATGAAGCACTGATTTTTCGGAAAACTACTACGGGGTTCGGTGCAACAACTGCGGGGCTACAACGGCCGGATAAACCACCTGGGCGCTGATCACGGCCAAGAAGCAGAAGAAGAAAGCGATCAGCTTGCCCAACATTTTCGTAAAGTAGGTGGAAGACGAGTGGAAGTAGGGAGTGTAGATGGAAGTGAGAAGGAAACTGTTTACTCCGGCCTGCTGTTTCACGTTTTATACCGCGCGAACGAAGCAGGAAGTGGGTGGGGCCGTGCCTGCCGTGCTTCCCCATCGGTGCTCACATCGGTGCCCAACTTCACACCGCGTAATCGACTAGCGGCGAGGTCACAGGAGGGTCATCAATTAAAAATATGAAGCCAATCGATGATGTCAGTCTTTCAAGGACGCTCTGTTCTCTGATTTGTGCGGGTTGGCCTCCCTTTCGTATTGTCCCTTTCCTTCATAGAGCACACGTGAACGCTGTTTATTTCAGGAAAGAGAGGGTATTAAGAAAGTCGATGAAAGAAGGACTTGAAAAGGAGGTAGTGGCATCGGTCGATGTGCCCGTCGTGCTCACTTCTTGCGCATGCCGTTGGCGGCGCTCGCGACCGTCCCCGAAATGCTCGGATCGGCAGCGACGCCCGCCCCCGCTGATCCCGTTCCAACGCCACCTCTGAAACAGCCGGGGATGAGTGAAACGATCAACAACCTCGAACTCACCCAACGGGAGCGGTTCCAACACCAGCGACAGGCGAAGCGAACGCCGCCCGCAGCGGGCGAACGCCACCAGCCAACGGGGGCCACACCGCCCGTGGTGGGATCAACCACTTGAGCGCTGATCACGGCGAACAAGGCAGAAGAGAAGAGCGAACAGCTTGCCCAGCATTTTCGGTGGGAGGAGGAGTGGAAACGTGGAGGGGTGGTTGCAAACGAAGCAAACTGTTTACTCCCGCCTGCAGTTTCGAGTTTTATACGCGCCGAAGTGGGCGGTTGTTATTGTTTTCCGATCGCTGTGAACTTCACAGCGCAATCGATGAGCGGCGAGGTCCGTGAAAAACGATCAATCCTGCAGCTCGTCGTTGAACCCTTGGTAAAAAAAACTCGTCTTTCATCTTTAGTCGGCCTCTCGCGCGCACCTGTCCTGCATCAAAGGCACGTGATCGTCGTTTATTTTGAGCGAGACAAAGAGGTAAACAAGGAGAAAACAATAGACGAGAACGATCGTTGAGGAGGCCGTCGTGCTCACTTCTTCCCTGCACCGACCGCCGCACCCGTTGCGCAGCCCCGTGGCCGCTCCGCTCGACGAGCCCGCCAGCGGCCCCCGAGAACAGCCTCTGAAACGACAAGGCGTGAACTGAAAGCACTCTTTTTTTGGCAACCTACCCGACCGGGTTCGGGGCAACGATGCGGGATAAACGACGGGCGCGGGCTCAACGACCGCCGGGTAGATCACTTGCGCATTGATGGCGGCAAGGAAGCAGAGGAAGGAGAGCGAACAGTTTGCCCAGCATTTTCGTAGGACGCAGAGAATGTGAACGAAAGTTTGTGTTGAAAGTGAAACAAACTGTTCACTCGGCTCGATGTTTCAATTTTTATACGCCGGCAGAAGCGGGAAGTGGGTGGGTTGCCCGCCGTTGCTCTTCGATCACCGCGCACGTCACGGCGCGAATCGACGAGCGGACGGGCGGGTCGGGTGTTGTGCACGTACTCACGCGCCCCGAACGTCTCCAGCGGGTACCTTCGGCGATCATAAACAACCGCTCTCTTCTTCGTTTCGAGTTCTGCCGGTTGCCCACGGAAGACCAACGGGAAATCATCGGGTGTTTACTTCTCAAACAGCGAGTGTAACAAGAGAGAGAGAGGAGAGTAATGAGAGGAAGTGAGTGGAGTGTATTGATTGCTTCGAAATCGACTCGATTGCCGTCAACAAAAGGGAAGTGGAGAGAACGTCGTGCGGGAGGGTCGTTTAACCGAGTTGGCTTCCGAGTTGAGCGCCCAACTGCGAGCCGATCATTCCACCGACCTGGAGTTTAAATTATGTTGCGCCAAACGCAATCAAGTCCGCCGCAAAATCAACGTTTTTGGAAAAGATTAGAACTCGCCAAATCAGTGCGTTTGCTGCGGGACCAAACTGCGTTTGCCCACCCGTTGACATCTGTTACACGCCTACCATTGCTCCGGGGTTGAAGCCGCCGCCGTCTGAAAGCAAAAGAATTGATGGAATGCTTGTTGGGTGGTACTTACAGCCTCCCATTCCCATGCCGTACCCGCCCATTCCATAGCCGCCGTAGGGCCTGCATTAGGTAATTCTTATATGTTCTTCTTTCGAACTTTACCGGTAGCCGCCGTAGTAGCCGCCGGAATAAGGATAGCCAGGGCCTATCCCCACTGCGCAGACACGTTCGAGACGAAGACGGCCAAGAGCAGCACAAGGAGGACTTTGCTCATCATTTTGGACTCAAGAGGAGGAGAAGGAAGCAAGTGGGGAGACTGATCGTTGATCGGAGAGGAGACGGTTGATTGGGGAACGCGCGGTCGGTCTTTTATAGCCGGCAGGGAGAGTGCAGACGGGCGGAAGGTGGGCAGCTCCTTGTTTTGCTGTTTATTTCGAGTTCCTTCTTTACAGCGAGTGCGTGGACTGAAATTTCTGCTTTCGCCCGCCCCTTTCGTCGTCCGCTCTTCCGGCAGTTCGGACGGGAATGAGGTCTTGCGAGTGGAACTCGGCGAATTGCTCGCGAAACTCGTGTGTTGTGCAATCGGTAAAACCGGTGGGAATTCGGTCGAAACGAGTGATCGTTTGTGTACTTTCGTCACCGGCCGACCACCCGCCATCACGTCATTCCACTTGCCGTACGGAACGCAATACCAAACTGGGAACAAATCAACAGCCTGCCGGTCCACCCGAAGGTCAATAATCACCGACGAGCACTTCCAGAACAAATCAGCGCCGATCGAAACAAAACAGGAGGAAGTCAAGCGGAAGGAAGACGGGTGATCGACGAGACGGCTACCCGCTTGTTTGTTTGCTTCGGGATGCCCACCGTTCGATTGTTCGGATCTGCGGGAGTGGCCCGCGCATTTCGAAACAAACCGAAGCAAGCAGACGGATAGGAACCAGACATGATTCGAGTGATCGCCCCATAAATAAACACGACGGCAGATCAATGGTCGCCTCTTCGAGCAAATTCCTCGGGATTTCCGCCGGGGATCGTGAAGCCGATCGTCGAACGTGTGATTCCTCGCCTTCTCGAACAACAAAGCGGGAAGAGGGGCGGCTTTGATGGGCGGCCGTTTGACGAGCGGCGGCGGTTTGTTGACGCCCGCCGTCTTCGAGCGGCAATTTGCGTAATCGAGCGGTTCGAAGAAGCGGCCGTCGTTCGCGCGCACGGGCGGGCGGCTGTTTGCTCGCGGATTTGAGTCGATCGATCGAAGCCGCAAACAAACTGCCGCCGATAAGCCGGACGGACGGGCGGGCGGCGGGTCGAAGAGCGAACGTTTCGATTCGAACTCCGAGCAATTGGACGTGATCCAGTCGAGGGCGGCCTGTGGTTTGCACTCCCGCCCTTCACATCGAACGGGAATCGCTGGTTTGGTATCAGTTCCGGTGGTTGGGTTCGTGCGATTTCTATAATTAAACGGTGGGATCTCGGGGGATCACCCGCCGGCCGCGTGGTGCTTCACGCTCGCCGATCAGCGCGGTGAGCGCGGTGGATCCGCCCGTTCGAACGCGGGCGGAATCCGAAGAGATCCGCAAATACGCGCGATCAGGCCGCCGCCGCCGCTCATTCATGAGCCCGGCCGGGACTCGGCCGCCGTTTCGAATTGCACGACGTGCTCCCGCCGCCGCCCCCCGCTGCGCCTTCCGGCCGGCCGCCGATCTCCTCGTCGTCGTCGTTCGAGAGGGCGCGTTCGTCCCGCGCGCGCTCGTCGTGCGGATCGGTTGCTCGTCGCGCCCCTCGGCGGCGTCGTTTCGATCCCGCCGGTTTGTTTGGCCTTTTGAGTTCGCCCCCGCTGCGCCCGTTCGGGGCGCCCTTTTGGGTTCACCTTCGGCCCTCGCCCTCCCGCCTCGCCTCGCCTTCCCGCTTATCACTGCTTTTGTTCGCATTCCTCCGTTGTTTCGCGTGTTCTCCGCATTTCTGCCGACTTCCCGCTCATTCGATCGTTCGTTTGATCCAGGGCCGCGTTCTCGTTCCTCGCTCCCGATGATCCGCCAGCCTTCGGAGCCGCTCAGCGGCGGCAGCGTCGTCATGGTGGTGGTGGCGGCGGTTGGCCTCTTCTCCGCCTTCACGTTGATCATTTGCCTGCTCGCCCTTTCGAGGAGGAGAGTGCGGACAGACGCCCAGATTGACGTTCGTTTCTTCCTGTCGACTTGTGGTCATTCCTGCTCGTTTAGTCGCTCAATCGATCGTTCAGTCCGGCGGCTTTTGGGCGTCCCTTTCCGCCTCGCTTCGACCAACACCCGCAGCAGAGTCGAGTGCGGAGTTTGTACGGGAGCGCCGCCATCTGCGGGCGACTCGCCGAAATTCGACTTCCGACCGCCCACCTACGAGGAGGCCGTGCGGATGGGAGTGGGCGCCGGGGGCGTGAATCCGGCCGCCTCGAACGTCCTCGACCTGCCGAGTGGCTCGGCGATGAGCCGCCGGTCGCACTCGCCGCCGCCCGCCTTCTCTGAGGTCATTCGGCGGATTGGGCGGTTGTTTGAACGTCCTTCCTGTTTGTCTTTCAGATCGACCCCCTCCCGCATTCCAGCAACTCGCGGTCGGGATTCGGAGGCCGACCGGCCGAATTGCCGCCGAGCTTTCCGTCGGCCATCCGCGTGGACGCGAACCGAACGGGCGGCTCGTGCGGAACGGAGAAGACGGCGGGCAGCTGGGGTTCGGATGGCTGTTGAACGGTGAGCGAACACTCGCAATCAGATCTTGGTAGTTGTGTCGATTGCAGATCTCCCACTCAACCAATGGCTCCTCGACCGCACTCGTCGGCCGCCACCCACACGCTCTGACGTCCCGCTCGCTCCCGACGGCCTCAATTCACGGGTTTCCTGGCTGCTTTCCGGCCGCCGCTTTTACGTTCCGGTGATTTTGGATGGAATTCGATTGCATAAATTCGCCTAATTGATTCGAAAGGAGAAGAGGAAAGAAGGGGTTCTTTGGCCAGACAAACGAAGCCGAGGGATCATCGCGGGTTCAAGTGCGAGGCCGCTCGTTGCCAGCAGTCAGCCGCGCGTTCTGACGGCCACTCGAAAGAAGAATGCGGTCGTTAAGGAATGTTTCGCGCCATTCTTCCGCCTCCTTTCACGCCCGCCCGCCGGCCAAAACACAAGTGAGGTCATCCGCAGAAGCAGAGCACTTCGCTTCTTGGCAATTGCATTGAATACGCAAGGATGGCGTGAGAACATTGGGAGTGCGCACACTCGATTATTACGTCAGCGAGCGAGCGGATTGATCACGACATCCGCCGGCCGCCGGGCGGACATTCAATCTTGATCCCCGCCGACGACAAGCGGCGGCCGTCTTTTATCGAAGAAATGCGTCACTCCGGGAGTAGCAGCGAAGGAACACGAAGGCGGGAGGGCGGCGGGGCGAAGAGATGAGCGTTGAAGAGCGTGTCCAAACTACCTTGTTCTTCCTCCTCGCCCTTCGCGGGCCGCAAGCAAGCGGGCATTTGGGCGCGCCGGACGGAAGCCGGCCGGCCGGCTGATGGGGGAAGCGGCGAAAAATGAGCAGGATCTTCGGGCGGCGGCGGCGCGTCGTTCTCGCCGCCCCGCACGGGCAGATTGGGAGCACGAAATTGTCCCGCCGCCCGTCCTCCCGCATTTCCTTTCGTGTGCCGAGTGACGGGTGTACAACAAAGACGGGCATTGACACGCACGCCCTTCTTCGACGGAATGCGAACGGCCGCGAGATGTTCGAAGCGGCCGCCTGCAGCAGCAGCAGCGGCGGGCCCGTTCGGCCGCCCGATGGCCGGCGAGTGACCACAATTAGGGGCCGAGAATCCGCTCGTTTGGGCGCCCGTTTCCACGCCGCCTCGGCCGCCGCAAACCAAAGCCGTCGGTCGGCGGGCGGAAAGCGAGAAGAAGGGGAAGACGGGCCTGGAGATCGGCTTTCTTTCTTCGCCCGCCGGCACACTCACGAGCCGCCAACACGCGAATAACTGGGCTCTTTTTCATTTCTCCACTCATTCATTCATTCATTCCGCGTGTTTCGAAGCCGAGGGCAAAACAAACGACCCGCAGCGAAGAAATAAATCGGGCGGGACGGCCGCTGCGGGCGGCACTCACGGCCGGCCGCTCTGCTCGGCTCGGGAAGTTCGGCAAGCGTAGCCGGCCGGCGGGGCGATTGGCCATGCGGGCGGGCGGGATTGCCGTTGATTCATGTGCCTTTCGTTGTGCCCTGCAGCCGGCCCTCTTCTCTCGCCCGTTTTCTCACCTCTATCGCATTTCGTTTTGCGCGCCCCATCGGCCGGCGAGTTCAGGACGGTTCGACTGCGGGACGAAGCGGGCGACAACTTGCCGCTTTTTACGTGCACATCCCACTTCTCTGCACTTCCTTCCTCATCGGAGAGGCGGATTGGAGGTCCAATTTACCGTCCTCGCCGTAATTGCGCCCCATGGCCGGCCGGCCGGACGGCGGCGGTCGGACGGGAAGTCGAGGGCGCGAAAGGATTCATCCGCTTTATCCGCGACCGCCCGCAAATTGGCGACCGACCGGCGCCGCCGCCGGACGTTCGGCATTTGGCGCCGTCCTGAATCGACACTCGCGGCTCGTCGTCGTCCTCGTCGCCGGGATTGGCCAATTTCCACTCGCTTTCTTTCGTTTGGGTTTGCCGACGGGCCGAGCGGAGGTCTCGAGGACGTCATTCGCCTCCCCGTTTGGGCAACCGACGACGTGCACTCTCGAGGTCAAGAATCAGGCGGCCGCTTGTTCGGCGAGGCGCGTGTTCGAAATTGCGGCCGATTGAGTGGATCCTCCTGCTTTTAACGATGCTCGAGGGCCGGACGGGCGGCACATGCT
Source organism: Aphelenchoides fujianensis (assembly GCA_024699865.1). Lineage (NCBI taxonomy): Eukaryota > Metazoa > Nematoda > Chromadorea > Rhabditida > Aphelenchoididae > Aphelenchoides > Aphelenchoides fujianensis. The sequence continues at coordinate 68,486 of JAMPIO010000300.1, forward strand.
CGCGGCTTGTCGCTTTCTGTTTTCTTTTGGCGGCCGTTCCGATTCCTCCCATCCGCCCCGCTTAATTCCGCTCCAAGGGCCGCGGCAATCGGCGGGATCTGGCGACCAATCGGGCCGTCCGGCCGCCGGCTTTTTTGCGGGCCGCCACTCGCTCGTCGTTTCGAACCGCCCGACTCGTCTGCCCGCTCTTCCGTCTTGAGGTAACGAGATTCGGGACGAAGTTGGGCGAAATGGCACACTTCTTTCCTGCCGATTTCCCCCAAGATTTAATTGGAGGCTCGGCCTTGCGGCGAGCACCGGTTTTATTGCATTCCGGGCCGCTCGTTCTGTACGCTCCGCGCCGTTCAATCCAATTTCGTCATTCGCCGTGCGTGACGACAAAAATTAGCGTCGTCTCGGCTTGCAGTCGGCTTGATTGACGGGCCGCCCGCCGGTCGCGGCGTCCTCCTCAACCGGCGCCCTCCTCGGCCCGCTCTCCCCGAAACACGTGGATTTAAATCGGGCAAGCGGAAGGCCACGAGGAGGAAGTGCAAAGCCAACAACAATATTGCCCTTTCTTCCCGGTTGATCGTTGGCCTTGTTTGCAAGGAAGGGATTCTCGGAGTCCTCCTTCGCCCGACTGTTTGTTTCGTGTTCCGTCTAGTCGCTTGTTTATTTTCCCCCCGAATGTGGGAGTTTTGGGCCGACCGAGCCGCCTGTTCTTGCACTTTCTTCCGTCGGCTAATTCCCCGCTCTCGTCGGCATTCCGCAAACCTCGGCGCGAAATGACGCAAAATGTCGTGCAAGCGGGTGAAATTGAGCAGAAAGGGCGGCCGACTTCGCGCGTCTTTCGCCCTCCGGCCGGCCGGTCGCCGCAAATGAGCCGCCCGAAAGGAGAGCGGAGGAATGCGGCCGGCTGGAGTCGCGGAGGCCGTCCGGAGTGGTCGGTGTTGGGTGGGCCGTGATTCGAGGCGAACTTCCAGCCGGAAGAAGCCGGCCGGCCGAATGATCGCTCGAATCCTCGAGGAAGATTCCACCCGCTTTCCTCTCGCCTTTGGTCTTCGAGTCGCTTCCAACTTCTGCCCAAACGAACCCCAAACAAAGCAGAAGAAGCCGCTTGAAAAAGAAGAAGCAGAAGAAATAATCCGGAATTAAGCAACTCGCTTTTCTCCCCTCCCGGCCGTCTTCTCCCCTCTTCTTCGGCTTCTTCCACCAACATCGCCCTTCTGGGCGAGTGGTTTTGCTTCCGACCGATGAGTGGGCAGTCGGGGGCGGCTTCTAATTTCTGGGCCGCGACTTAAAGACCTCCTTCTTCGTCTTCTTCTTTTGCTCTTTTGGGTTCGGGGGTTGTTGTGATGATAGTCGCCGCTCTCTTCTCGCTGTTCACTCGCTCGCTTCTCTTCGTCCCGTTCGGGCACTCGAGCCGCTGATTCGACGCCGTTGAGTACGTGGAATTTCGGGCGGCCGGAAAACTCGATTGACGGCCGCCATTTGAGGCGCATAATCGCGTCGAAGGGCGGGTGTCAACGGACGGCCGGCCGGCTGAAGGGGTGCGTGCGAGGAGGTCAAGAGAAGAAGCGCGCAATTCATCGGCCCGCCGTCCCCAAGTGCCAATCTTCTCGGCCGACCACCGAGTTCGTCTCGCTTCTCGCCTCCCCGCGTCCCCTTCCGCTCATTTCGTCGGCGGCCGGAAGCGGCCTGGCGGGTTTCCGCTGATTCGTGTGTTGCTCGTCGAACTCGCGGCTTTCGGCAGGTGGAATCGGCGAAGTGGAGGCGGTTTGACCACTCGGACGACGGGCGCGTAATCTTCTTTCCGCTGCTTTACGGCCGGCCCGACCGCTCGGTGGACGGTCGGCACAATTGAGTTTACGATCCCGCACTAAACGAACGTGAATCCAATTGTGGGCGGCCGTGGTCGAGCGGCCAACAATTAAAACTCGTCTCTTCCGCCCGTCCCGCCGACCGCTCCTCTTCGTTCGCTTTTGACTGCGCGGTGGGCAGACGGCCGGGCGGGCGGCTCTTCCGTCGAAATTCGTCACTCGTTTCGTGCCGATTGATCAATTGGATTAATCCAGCCCCTGCTTCCAGCTTTCCGGCCCGACGAGACGGCGGCTTGACGGCGATGGTCGTGTGTTTTCGAGCTCGGCCGATGTTCCGCCTGTAACCCACTTACTGGTCGCCGTTTTTGTTCCCCGACGAGTGGGCATTGACGATGGCTTCAATCGGTGCATTTCTGCCTTTCGCGCGGGCGTCGGCAATCGGTTGGGTGCGTTCTCTTGCTTTCGATTGAATGGAGAGCGGAATGCTCGTGCTTGTAGGTCCCGATTGCCCGACAAGCGATGCCGAAGCCGCCGCTCGCCCTGCAGGCCAAAGACCTCGCCATCGACCACGTCTCGGACGAGAAGATCATCATCAACGTGTCGGGCCGACGGTTCGAGACGTGGAAGAACACGCTGGAGAAGTTCCCGGAGACGTTGCTCGGCTCCAGCGAAAAGGAGTTCTTCTACGACGAGGACGACGGCACGTACTTTTTCGACCGGGATCCCGACCTCTTTCGCTACGTTCTTACGTTTTACAGAACGGGAAAACTCCATGTAAGCTTTCCGACGAACTGCATTTATTGCTTCTCTCCGTTTAGTACCCAAAACACGAGTGCCTGGTCGCCTACGACGAGGAGTTGGCCTTCTTTGGCATCATGCCCGACCTGATCGCCGACTGTTGCTACGAGTCGTACAAGGACGTGAAGCGGGAGAATCAGGAGCGAGTGCTTGAAGAGACGCTGGAAGTGCCCGAGAAGAGCAAAGTAAAGCTCACATTCCAAGTGAGTGGACAAGCGGTTCTTCTTTCTGATCGCATTCTTTTTGCAGCAAAAGCTGTGGGAGTCGTTCGAGAACCCGCAGGCGTCGTCGGTCGCCCTCGTTTTCTACTACGTGACCGGCTTTTTCATCGCGGTCTCCGTCCTCTGCAACATCATCGAGACGATCCCCTGCCAGTACCTGGACGAGGAGAACTCGATTGCGTGCGGCGAGCTGTACGAGCGGCAGTTCTTCGTGATCGACACCGCTTGCGTGATCATCTTCACGTTAGAGTACTTCCTTCGGCTATTCGCCGCCCCCGACCGGTGCAAATTCATGAGGTTCGTTACTTTGATTCGAGTTTGAAGTGTAGTTAGAGGATTGCAGGTCAATCATGTCGGTGATCGACGTCGTCGCAATCATGCCATATTATTTGGGCCTTGTGCTGTCGAACAAGAATGACATTAGTGGGGCATTCGTTACTCTACGAGTCTTCGTACGTCCACTTCCATTTTCTTCCATTAGACTTCATTTCTGCTTGCAGCGAGTATTCCGCGTGTTCAAATTCTCGCGGCATTCGGCCGGCCTGCGGATTCTGGGCTACACGCTCAAGTCGTGCGCAAGTGAGCTCGGCTTTCTCGTCTTCAGTTTGGCGATGGTGAGCGCCCGCAATCGATTCCGTTTATCTTGAAGAGGGTTGCAGGCCATCGTGATCTTCTCGACGATGATGTACTACGCGGAGCGGAAGGTCCCGAACACGAAGTTCACGAGCATTCCGGCCGCCTTCTGGTTTTCGATCGTCACGCTCACCACTTTGGGCTACGGCGACGTCACACCAATGACGATCATGGGCAAGGTGATCGGCGGCATCTGTTCGCTCTCCGGAGTGTTGGTCATCGCCCTGCCGGTCAGTTCACGCGCTTACTCGTTCCTTTCATCTCGCTCGCTGCTTGCAGGTGCCCGTCATCGTGTCCAACTTCTCCCGCATTTACCACCAGTCGCAGCGGGCGGACAAGCGGAAAGCACAGAAGGTAGGCGGGAGGATTGCTCGATCACTTCTGATCGCTTCGAATCGTTGCAGAAAGCTCGTCTCGCCCGCATTCGAGTGGTGAAGAATGCCAGTGGACAGGCGTTGTTCTCGAAGAAAAAGGCGCACGAGGCGAGGATGCGGCAATTCGAAGAGGGATTGCTGTCGCTGGAGTCGCTCAAAGACGAGGACATCTTCGAGATCCAACACCACCACCTGCTGCAGTGCTTGGAGAGGGCAACGGTGTGTGCGCCAATCGATTGCTTTGATCCGAATGGCTTGCAGGAGCGAGAATACAACGACACGGAGATCGAGTACGACAACGAGATTCAAAATACGCCCCCGCCCCAATTCACGCCCCTCACCTCCGTCCGGACGAGAGGCGAAGGGCGGGGCTCTTCGGTGCTGTGCTGCCTTCAAGGCGACCGCGAGCGGCCGCGCGGCAGTCAGAAGTCGGCGAAGAGCTCTTCGTTCAGCCACACGAACAACGAGAGACGCGCCGGTCGGAGGCACACGCACCTCTCCGAAGCGGACGTCGAGGGGCAGCTCCACGAGACAATCCACCTGCACGAGAACCACTCGCGGCCCTCGTCCAACAACGCCGCCCACCCCGCCGAACAGCCGGCCGCCCCCGCTCAAGCCCCGCCCGCGCAGCCCCCGCTCGACACCGTCGCCACGACCAGCGAGGAGCAGCAGACGAACACTTCGAGTGTTTGATTCTTCTCGGTTTATTTATCGCTCGTTCTTCTCACACAAAAGGATATCAGACACGGTTGTATTCTCTCTCGTCATTCTTCTCCCCCGATTGTTCCGTTGAAATCTCACTACCAATCGTTGTTGTGCAAAGAAGCGAACATATTCATTCGTTAGGTCGCCCCCTCGTACTTGTATTCGCCACCGATCAGCTCGACTTCTTTCTCCTCCGCTCTCGATTCTCACTCACTCAATGATGATTAATAAACTTCTAAGAAGATAGACACGAGGGTTTATTCTGGTTAGAAGGGACTGTCGGGGCGGCATCGAATGTACTCCGCGAGTTGTGGGAGCGACTGGACCCGCTTCACGTACTCTTTGAGATCCTCGTGCTCGTCGAACAGGTCGGGCGCCATCTTGAGCAGCGTGAACAGAAAATCGGAGTGGAAGAAGTCGGCGATGGAGACCGAGTCGCCCACCAGAAAGCCGCTCCCGTTCTCCCGGAGGCGTGTGCTCAGCAGCGGGAAGTGCTTTGCGGCGGCCGGCTTGGCGACCGACTCCTTTCGTTCGACCTCAAATCAGCAGAAGAGTGATCGAAACGGAATGGAAGGAACACACCGGATCGCCCGGCCGCAATCCAACGGTCGGGTAGACGAATCCGTCGAAATCGGAGTACACGTCCTTGAAGTAGTCGACCAGCTCGTCGATTCGAGCGGCCTCCCAGTCGTCCTTTCCGCAGAGTCCGAATTTCTTGCCGATGAAACGAGCCATCGCCCCCGACTCGCACAGCGTTCCTTTCCCTTCGACTTCGAGGATCGGGACGTGCCCGTACGGAAGAGCTCTAAACGAGGAAACGATGAATAGAATGGAAGAAAAGATTAACGAACTTTTCTTAACTCGTACCAATCCTTCCGGTCGATCAAAACTTCCTCGTACTCCAGTCCTCCGTACTGAAAAGCCAAGCGTGTGGCCTCGCATCTCGAGCGAGTGTTCGCAAAGTACGTCAATTTGTAGCCCACCACCCGTTCTTTGGTTGAACGGGATGAACGTTTCTGGAAAGCGGCAAATAAAATCGTCCGACGCGCTTGCTTTTTGCGAACAAGTGAAAGAGCGGAGGCGCTACCGCTTGCTGAGGTCAACGCTGCCCGCCGCCAGCCCGATCAAGCGGTAGAGCGAGCAGAGTGACGCGTAAACAACGCGAGAAAGCGCAACTAAATGATCGTTGTTTGCTGGGGAACGCGCCAAACGCGTTGGTCAGCACCTCTTCTCAGCGAATGCTTCTATTCTGTTGTTTCTGTTCCAGGCGACAAAGCAAGTTGAACTCTGCGCTTATCTCATCTTATAGAAAAGCAGTCAAAGGCTGGCCGCACCGAAAGAGTAGTGAGTGTTTATTCTCGAGAGTATGCACAGAAAGAGTAAAGCAGAACAAATAGCACGAATGGAACGGAAGATTATTGCGCAACGGGGACGAACAGGCCCTCTTCTTCGAGCTCGACGCCCGACAGACGGGCGGTTTCCACGAGGAGCTCGTAGAAGTCGTCCCGCTTGGCCATTCCGACCAGTTGGAGCGGCTTCCTCCTGGCCGCCAGCTTCAACTCGATTCCCTTGCTGGCGGTCGGCCGGAATCTGCCCAACGGGCGGAGGGTTTTGAACTGAAAAAAGAAATGGCCATTCATTTGTAATGGCGCAAAAAAACTCACTTTTCTCAAAGAGAGAATGGAGGCGAAAGGCATCTCAATGAGCTCGACCATGCCATTTTTTGTATTTTTGTATCGGAACTGGAGCATCCTGCAAGCAAGCGAGCACAATGATTGCCCTCCTCTCTTCGGCCACTCACTCGTCGTTCAAGATCGCGGTCCCGTGAATCACGTTACGCGGGAACGGTGCCGCCTTGTCCACGAGGGCACAAGAGCGAGCTGAAGAAGTGGAGTGATCAATAGGGCGAAAGCAAGTGCACTCACTTATTTTGAAGACCTCCTCGCTCTCGTCGATCGTCCCCTCCGATTCGGTCTCCTTGCTCGACAGAGAGACCGAGCGGGCGTCCACTTCGGAAAGCGAGTAGACGCCCAGCGAGCGCCTGCGGAACTGCTCGGCGGTCGGCGGGATGCACGCGGGGCAGCTCGGGGCGGAGTTCGAGGCGGTCAGCGGGAGCGTGTCACTGCGATCTCGCGCTTTCGGTCGAACGGGAGCGATCGCCGAGCGGCTAGTGGGCGGCGGGTTGCTCGACAAGGAGGGAGCTGGAGCTCATCTTGGCCGCCGCCTTCTTCGTGGGCAGATTGCGGTAGAAAGTAGAAGGCGATGTCGAACAGGTAGCGGAGTCGGGGGAAGCGGTGGTACGCGTACGACATCACGAAAGCCTTGCCGCCGCACAAGAAGCCTGCAAGCACGTGGAATAGCCCTTTTCTCTCCTCCGAGCACTGACCAATGACCGTCATGAAGGTGGTGAAAGACGTGAGAACGGAGAGCCAAAAGAAAAAGGAGATCAGGAACACGAAGCGGAGCGTGACTTCGGGCTTCTCCCATCGGAAAATCGCCCGCCACTTCTCCAGCACGTCGGCCAGAACGGTCAGCAGCGCCTGCGCTCTTCGGGCGACGTCGAAGACGAGTTGGGCACCGGAGACGGTGAACTGCGGAGTGGGGAGTTCTTTTCGGTGGCATGAACGAGAGCCCGACGTCTATCTTTCTGCAATCCGTTGATTAGAGAAGAACTACGAGCTTTCATGCTAACCGTTGTGTTTGCAAGTAGTTGAGACCGAGTTGGAAGAGAACCATAAAGAGGACGAGCGGAACGAGAAGCTCGTTGAAGACGGAGTACAAGTAGACGACTAGGAGACAGAGGCTAGCTAGAGGCTGCTTCCAGAGGAGATATTCCTGCATTCCCGCTGCCATCTCCAGATATCTTGTGATGCGGACACTAAACACCCAAATTATTTAAGCACCGGCTACTCTGCACCCACAACAACGAAAGATGTCCCGTCGGAGGGCATTCGGCTTGAGCTTCGCGAGTTCGTTCGGCTGCCGTTCCGCGAGCTGCTTGTTGGTTTCGGAGAGGGCGTCCAGGAACTCGGTGCAGATTTCCTCCACTTTGGCGCGCGTCTTCTTCCATTTGGTCGTCTTCTCGCTGACTGCAACCGCCCACTTCACTTCCGTCCTTCTGTCAACTGCAAACTCACGAGAAGAAGTGGGCGTCTCGTCCAGCGAGCAGGTGTCGCTTGTGTCCGTTGCGACGAGGGCGTCGCTCGCGGAAGTGATTGAAGAAGTCGATCGTTCGGTTGAAGAGCCGCTCCGACCGGCGCCCATTTCGAGGGGATCGAGGGACCTGCCGACAAACAGTTCAATGCTCCATAAGGAACGGGCGACACTCACGTCAATTCGGTCGGGCGGTCATGTTCGGCCACCGGCTGCATTCGGGCGGGCGTCTCGTGGCGCCGTCGGCAGCGCGCAGTGAACGAAGCTCGTGGGTACGCCGTCTTCGGCTTTCGGCTCAACGTGGAGGCTGAAAACAAGCGGTGAGTGGTGGGAACCGAGCGGAAGGGCGGCGGAATAAACACAATTACGGCCAGAGGAATAATTGCGAGTGAGAAACAAGGGCGCCGCGTGAGAAGTTTGAATAAACGAAGTGAACCGCGCCTGTTTTCTTCCTAAAGGTCAAGAACACCCGGCGGCTATCGCGGGCGGGAATCTCGCCCAACCGGCGGACAGGCAGCCGGCGAAGTGATGCGAACACCCGCACCCCAGTTGGCCGACGGATTCACCTGCCCGCCCGCCCGCCCACAAGCCGAACGGAAAGCGCAGAGTACAAACGAGAAGCACTCGGCCCCCGACGGCCACCGTTTTCGAAACGAACGGCAGGCGGAAGCGGGCGGCCTCCAAACGAAGCGGTGGCGAAACCGTTTCGCCCGTCGCGCGTCGGCGGCCGATCGCAAGCGAACACACGAGCCGCGCCGAGACGGGCGGATGACCGGCGATAAGATCAGTCAGTCAGGACGGGCGAAGAGAAAACTAATGCATTCATTCGTGCGGGCGGCCGTCTCGCTTCTTCTCCGTGCAGGTGTTCTGTTCACGTGTGACGAGCGGGCGGCCGCCGGTGTCGAAACCATTTGGAAACAAATCGGATGATCGAATCACACGAATCCGCCGCCTCTCCGCTCCGCCACGCCTTCACACGTGCTCCAACAACGAGCAATCGTTCGCTCCGTCCGTCGAGTGTGCTCAAGACGCCGCTCGCTCGCCGAAACAATCAAAACTCTTCAATTGAGGAGCAAACGAAGCGGCTATTTGCAGAAACGCCCGCAGCGATCCCCCCACAACTAATTACGGACGACGAGCCCTCGGGCGGCCAAACAGCGTGATGCGGAGCGCTTTCGTCCACGTGCTGTACGGGTGTTTGCCGGAGCAAGAGAGCAAATTTGCGGACGAACCTGCGGTCATCAGGAGCCAGCGGTCGAGCGGATCAACGGTCGTCATTCCCGCGTGCTGGTCGGCGGAATGTGCGGGCGGAAGAGGGAACTCGGCAACGTCCCACTGAACACCCCCGCCCAGCCCGCGCCTCACTCGACGTTCACGTTGTCTCGAGTCTTTCGATCGATCGGGTGTAAATTCGCCCCGGTTTTACGATTCCGCCGACCAAAAGCGAAGCCGCCGCTCCCGCACGCCCGCCTGCAGCAAAATTAAACCGGCCGGCCGGCCGTCCGTCCAGAAGCCGGCGGTTGTTTTCTGGGGGTGCTCGAGGATCAAAAGTCGGGTGCACATCACTCCGAAGGGGGGGCTCTCGACTAACGCCCTTGCGAAAGAACGACCGCAATCCGCTCAGCTGAGTGCCGAGCGGATTGCCGCCGCTGTTCGACGATCGGACGTCCAGCACGTGGCCGAACCGACCGACCGGCCACCACTCCAATCTCCCGGCGACCGCAAAGCCCCGATTTGGACGAAAAAACAGCCGACTGGTGGCAAAAGGAGAGTTCTTTGCGGTCGAAATAGCCGAAAATCCAAGCGGATCGCTGATTAAACAACGGAGAGCTCCAAACAACGCCCTTGTTTGTCGAGAGAAAAAGGCGGTCGGCTGATTGCTGCTGCAGGAGATCGAAGATGAACCCCCCAACGCATGACTTCTGTAAACACAAACACGAGAGAAGAAAGGAGGATGGAGGGCGTTCGCTCCGAGTGGTCAGGCGGCAGCGAGCTCCTTTCTGTTCTTATCACCCGCAAAGGGATGCCTGCGCGGAGAAGAGAAGGAGGATGATGGGAAGACAAAGATGGAGGGGATTGAAGGCGACTTACCGCGGAGTGACCGTCGAAGTTTGCTGCGATCTCTAAGCATTGGCGAACGAACGGAAAGCGAATTGCGGACTGATTTCCGGCCGCTCGCTCGTCTTTTGTAGTGAAACGAGCGCGTTGTTTACTCGACTCGCCCTGGCGCGGCTGCTCTTTGATCCGATGCGCCTGTTTACGAAGGACACGGCGGAGGGTTCGCGAAGCTGCGGGCTCGCCGACCGACCGAACATCCGCTGCGGAGCGCCCCGGGCGGAAGTTGGAAAGATTGCAATTAGTGGGCGCTCTTATTAAACTCCTGCACAAAACACAAGGAAGAAAGAAGGACGAAGAAGAGTGCTGGAATGATGCCTGCCCGCTCCCGTTCGCGACGCGAATCGCTCGGCGTGTGGAAGCCGGCGGGTGATCGACGGTCGATCGCTGCGGCTCGTGGACGCGCCCGCCCGCCCGCCGCGCGTGTCCGCGCGCTCGTTTCGTTTCGTTCGTCGATTAATTGGAAGCGAGGAGGTCCGCCAGCGGTTTCTTCAACGCCAGATCGCACCTTTGCAGACGGTCGCCTCACGTGCGGGCGGGTGTCCCTCATTTGGAGGCTGATTGGAAGTGAAAAGGAACCAATCGATCACAAACGAGCGCCAACTGGAAACGAGCGGACATTTGGGGGATCGTTTCGATTGCTGTTGGAAGTCCGCCAACTAATGGACGTCTTCATTCCTCGTTTGTTTCGGCAATGTGCTGGACGATCGAGCGAAATGGTCACATTTCGTGGTCATTCGGACGAGAGGAGGCAAACGAAGGCGGAAGATCAAAAGAACCCTCCGGTTTGTACTTCCTGCTGCGTCTTCGTTTCGAGTCGTCTGCCCACTTGCCGTCGAGTGGAGGCGTCGTTCACCGAAAACACGTGCGAGTCCAGCAGACTTGAACTTCCCGCTACAAACCCACGTCCTACTTACAGAACACCCGATGATGCAAGAGTGGTTCATGAATGGAGATGTTGCCGTTTGAACGTTTTGTCATTTGAATATGAATCAAAATCGTCATACATTTGAATGTAAATTGATCTATAGAGTTGGCAGAACGAATAAAAGAGCGATCAAACGAAATGAAGGCCACCATTCCGAACAAAATGAGGTTCGCTTTGTTCTTCGTCGTCGCTACGGTTCTTTTCTCCGTTTGCGTTGGCCAAGCGAACACTGTCAGTCCGAATCCATTCCTGAAACGTACGACGACGACTCGTCATCAATGCGAGTACACCAGATGCAAGAGCGATTCCCAATGCACCCGGCAGGCGCCTCGTAATTGATGCAGCTGGGTTACAGTCAGCAAGGGCTTGATTTCAGATTGCTTCTGTCAAGGCGCACCTGATGGAATGTGCACGGGAAATGGCGCTGTTCGCCCCGCTTCGGTTTGAACGTTGAATGTGCGTTCAGATGAATGAAAAATAAACTGAATCATTGGCAGAAGAGCAAGTCGCGTGGTCAAAACTATTAGCTCGCCGCTTGAGCGACTGAAAAGCGAGCATTTCTTGCTTGAGATAGTAGAGAACGTGGCCGCAAACATGGGTGATATGATCCCGCGGCCTGTCAATATAAATCTGAGTAATGAATTGTTGTAAGTGGCAAGTCAGTAGAAGGACGAAATCCACTAGAGTACAGCTCTTCTTGCCACGAATAAGCCTACGGTAGACGATCCAAAAAAGGTTAATAAACGCAACCTCTACTTCTCACGTTTTACGATCCAACAATGAATTCAACGAGCTCATTTAAATTGACTATGGATGGATTTTCGGCCATTAAAGCGCTCGGTGAGGCGAATAAAAGACGACCGACCTTAGGAGCAACTGTCACATCAGTCGAAATGAAGCTCGCGTTGCTGTTCATCTTTGCCGCCTTTCTTTTCATCGGTTGCATTGAGCAAGTGGTTGCTGACAATGAGGTCCGCAATCCATTCATCGTGGAGAAGGACTTGCTTCGATGCACGCCCAGGCCATGCAAGGATCATCTGATTTGTTCGCGTGAATCTGGTGAGCACTCAAATGTTCAGCAATCAGCAAGTGTTTTATTTAAGGCTGCAGATGTCTCGGCGTTCCGCCCAACGGACGGTGTGGACGGTTGTGGTAAATTCAGAAACATCTTCGTGTGTTCTCTTGTTCTTTTTGAGACGGTACTTGGTCGTTTTAAAAGAAAAGTTGCATAAAGTGATTGTGGATTAAAAAACGAGCGGAGCCTTTCCTTGAATTCTTCCTCCTGTTCGCCCCACCCGAAACCAAAGAAGCCCTCATTCCGATCGAAGTTTATTCGCAGGAAGCAGACAGAACAAAGACGGTAGAAAAGCGAGCACTCGGGAGTCACTTGGTCTTCAGCGGGAGGATCAATTGTCCGGCCTCCAACGGCGTTTGCGGATCCTCCTCTTCGGCGGGCAGCTTCGCCCACTGGACGACCAGCTTTTCCTCCTTGGGTGGGCGGATGAGCTCGGGGGTTTTGCGGCCCTTTGGCGGCACGTAACTGTAGGCCAGCTTCACGCAGAAGTGCCCACCGTTCGCGGACTTCACCTGCAACAGAGGGGAGTGAGTGGAGAGAGAAAACGCAAGGGCACTCGCTTTAAATTCGAACTGATTGTCCGTCGTGTTCACCACTTCGTGTTTGGCGGTGCCGCCGGCCGTCGGGAAGCTCGCGCTCGAGGGCTCGGTGTTCAGCGCCATCGCTCGGGGGAGAGCGGCAACGGTCAACGGGACCTGCTTGCCGCCCTTCCTCCTCAGCCGCTTCACCGCATTCTGCACTTGGAGGAGGGACGGGACGAAGGTGGTCTTGTTGTTGTTCGCCTCCTGAAACTCGAATAGATGGAAAGAACGAGAGAGACGGAAGACTCACAAGCAAACGTTTCCGAATGGCGCGCGGCTTCAAACCGCGCGCAAAATGCTGCCGAATCGCCGGCATGTGCCTCTTGATGAGCGGCGGCTCGCGGGCCGTGTGGTCGTGGCCGACAGTCGAGTCGTCCAATTTGATGTCCGCAGAATCCGCTGCGTAGACGACGCGGCGCCTTTTGGGACATCCGGCAGTAGAACACCTTCGAAGAGGACGAAATAAATTCAAAGAAAAAACGAGAACTCACGAAAACGCCTCAGCTCTCTCTTTGCAGCGGTCGCGGGTGTACTGCGAACTGTCGTTCCACTCGCGAATGTGGGAAGCGGCCCACTTGTCGAGAGCCGTTTTACCGTCGAAATCCTTGAGCTTCTCGTAGTTGGACGCAATCCGCGGCCGGAGTTCAACGAAAGGGCCGGGAAGATCGTCTTTAGGTCGATGATCGACGGCATCCTCTTCGTCTTCGATTTTAACGAGCGCTTTGAGCAACGTCGACGCGTCCATCGCGAAAAGGAAGCGAGTTGAAAGCGAAAGGAAAGCGAGGGAAACTGCCGCGGAGCCGGCCGGCGAGGTCGCTCGCATGCGACGGGCGGACGGACGGCGAGCGGAAAGAACCCAATTTCGGCGCAAAAAGGACCCCATTTCTGGAAGGGGGCTCCCTTGCGAGAAGAATCCGGTTTCTACGGGAAAAAGAATCCGCTTCGAAAGGGTGTTCTCGCGAAAAGAATCCGATTTTTATGCGGTGAGATTATGTCGACGATAGAAATGAAGAATGAAGATGAATTTGGTTGTTCGTTGCAGTTCATGGCAATGACAAGAAGCTCCACAAAGGCAGCAAAATGCCAACCGATGATTCTAAAGATGTTTATTCGAGTTCCAAGCAGTCAGTTCTTCGGTTTGATCGGCGGGAGCAGAGGTCCCTTGTCGTTGGCCTGCGGCAAGACGGGCGCCGAGCGCGGAGTGGGCGGCGTGCTGGAGGCGCCCGCCTCGCGCTTCTTTCGGCCCATCGCTGGAGTCGAGAAGGTGGCGACGAAAGTGGGCGCAGCGGTCCCGCCGCCGCCTTGAGTGAGCGTCGAGTTGATCGACCGGTTGCAGTAGTCGGTGAGGCAGTAGCACGTGATCGTTTGATTGATGAGATCGCCGATGCAGCCCGCCCCGCCCACGCTCATCTCGCAGCGAGTGGTGGCCGGCGTGTTCGCAGTGAGCGGCAGGTTCATCTCTGAACCGGACAGTCGGTAATTGCTGTTGATCTGCCTAAAGAACTCACGATAAGAACATGAGAGAGCATTCGTGCAGGTGGCCGTGCAAGAGGGATCGCTCGAGGCACACTGGTAGCAAGTGAGGCCCGCCGTTGGGCCCACGAACATCAAAGAAAGGACGAGAACGACCACGAAGCTCCGCATTTTCCGTTCGAATCGAAGCGGATTGTTGAAATGAATCCCCTTCACTCAATCTTCATCCTTTTTAAACGCCGCCCTTCGTTCTGCTCATCGGTTAATCCGCGCGCACTCGGCCGACCGCTTCGGCGAATCGAGGGCGCGCGGAGCGAAGAGGATTCGTTCGATCGACGAGTGCACGTGCTCCTCGTTGGTGTTCAATCGTTTAATCGGAAGAGAAGCGAATTCCACGAACAATTCATCACGAGTAGGCGGGGGATCACCGAGGGGGCGCGGGGCGATCAGACGGTCGTCACACTCAAAATGCCGCCCGTCGGGCGAAGCGAGGGATCGCGGGCGCCGTGGATGAGCATCTCCTGGAGCGTGGTGTACGTGTCGAAGAACTGCTGGCCTCGTCGCCGCATTTGCTTCCGGTGGCTGAGCTCCTGGATGAGCCGCTCGGGGGCGCCGGCCGCCTGCTTCGCGGAGAGCAGCTCGTGGCGGCGTTGTTTCTTCTCCCGCTGCCGCTCCAGGTGCTCCTTCCGCTGCTGCCGCGTCCAGAACTTGCCCGTCTTCAGCTCGCTGCCCGCGTCGTCGTCGGTGCTCAGCCCCGTGCGCTCTCGATTCAACTGCTCCTCGCGCGCCTTCAGCAGTTGGGCGCGAACGGGACGGCGAGTCACGTACCGCGTGCCGTCGGGCCGCCGTTTCACCTGCAATCACTCACAATCAACACACGAATGTCAAGATGTTCACTCGCCTTCCACTCGAAACTGCCGGCCGGCTGCCGGTTGTCCTGCACCGTGTGGTAGTCGACGTGCGTGTCCGTGGGGGCGACCGTCGAGGCGTTCGCGTTCGAGGTGGTCGGCCGCAACGTGTGCAGGCGGGGGTCGCCGCCGAGGGCTTGACGGAGGAGCCGCTGCTGGAAGGCGATCGTCTCGGCCAGCCGGTCGGGCGTCGTGTACAGTGTTTGGCCCGGTTGGATGCTGCAGGCAACGATTGAGAACTATCAAGCGATTGTTGGAACTCACTAAGGAGGTGCTTGAGGCTGCACGGGCTGGGCGGCTTGGTGTTGGAGTCGCGGACGGCGGAATTCGGGCGGCGGCTGTTGGGGCGGCGGGGGCGGCGCGGGGACCACGAAGCGGGGCAATCGAAACTGAGAGGGCGGCGTCGGAGCGACCGGCGTCTCGATCGTGTGGTACGCGTGTTCGGAGGCGGCCGACGAGAGCGCGCCCAAATCGAGCCGCTTCTGCTTGACGGTCAGGTGGACGGGGCGGGGCGGCGACGGGTGGCCGAGCTGCTCGTTCTTGTTCGGCGTCGAGCGGCAGCTGTCGTTGCCCGTGTTGTAGGCCGAAGAGGTGGTCTCTTCGTAGAGGTGCTTGCGGGCGGAGCGGGGAGTCAGCGGAGGCGGCCGATTCACGAGGATGTTCAGCGAGCGGGGCTGGACGACGCTCGCGGTCAAGGGCGGCGTCTCCGTTCCTTTCGTCCGCTTCTCCACGTGCTTCTGGGCGTGCGACTGGGCGGGCGGCGGAACGGCCACGCTGGTCGTGTGTTGAGACAACCGCTCGATCATTCGCATCAACGAAGACGCCTGCTCCGCCTGTTGGTTGGCCGCCTGCTGGTTGTTTGCGGCTTCCTTGCGGCCCATCATCCGCGCGCACTCCAGCCGAATGTTCTCCATTTCGTTCTGAAGGTGGGCGAGCTCCCGCTCAAAGTTCCGCTCCATTGAGGCGCGCGTCCTGCCGTTCGGCCGGTCGCCATCCGCGACTGGCGTCTGGACGGCGGCCGGGTGTTCGGAGTCCGAGTCGGTGGTCCGCGACAATCCGGAGTCCTTCTCGTGCTCGTGGGCCGCGCTGTTGTCCGCGCTGTCGTCGTGTTCGGGCAGCACGCCGAGGGTGAGTTTGGAGTGGACGGGCGGCTCCTCCATCAGCACTTGCTCCTCCTCGTCCTCCGCTCCTTGCTGCAAACAAGCGGCGATCATTCCCTTGCATTCCCGCCTGCCGCTCACCTCGTTGGACGGGCGGGCCAACAGCAACAAAACGCGTTGTGATTCGAGAGCGAATTGGCGCATCGCTTCCTCTCGATTGCGGACATCCGCTCCGTTCACCTGCAGGATCTGATCGCCGACCCGCACTCGCCCGTTTCTTTCGGCCACACTCCCTTTTTCGAGCTGACTGACGAAGATGTCCGTGTCCCGATCGTCCGCTCCGCCGTAGCAGAGCGTCAGGCCGAGTCGTTGGCAGCTCGCCGATCGTCGCAATTCCACTTCCTGAAAGCTCGAATGTAATGGAGGAAAGAAAATGGGCAATAGTTCGAGTGATTAATCCCCTCCACTCATAATCCAAGGCCCGAGACGATCAATCACTCACAGCAATCGTCAGCTCGAGGTAAACAGAAGGAGTGTACCGCCCGGAAGAACTCATTGGAAGCACGAGGTGTGTGCCGTTCTCCGAAAGCCGCCCGTTCGCTCCGATTGTAAAGCGGACGAGCGGAGGAAAGCGGCGAAAAGACCCCCCGCCTGCCCGCCGTTGGGGCCGACGGCCCCTCACGTCGCCTGCGGGTGTCAGCCGGAAAGCGATTTTGATTGGGAATGAGGAAAAGAGACCTCGTTTACGGCCGGCCCCGCTTTTTGCGGCCGAACTCCCCACAATCCACGAATAACCCATGAGAAGAATGACGCCATTAGAGAGAAGAGAGGTGAGAAGCACGTTTTCGTTTGATCGATGCCCATTACGAAGCGACATGTGGGGTAAGAAATTGGTAGTTGTTCTTTCCCGAGAATACCCCAGAGAAGAAAGAAAAAAGTCAAAAGTTGGACAAAAACACGAGAGAAAACGAGTGGAGAAGATCACGCCGCCCGACCGGCCGTCCGCACTCACCTCATAATCGATCGGCTCGTTGAGGAGCAACAACCTTTCCATGTTCCCGACCGGCGTGCTGAAAGAAGACGTGATGAGGAGCGGACAAGCGGACATTCGATACGCGACTCGGAGGTCGTTTGGTGTTTGAACGAGACCGTAGGGCAAACCTGGCGAGTGAGTGGAGGCCGATTGGAAGTCACAATTTTTTATGCCGCGATCAGTTTGGACGTCCGAGCGGCCGCCCCGCCCGCTTCCAATCAATCCTCGTCCAGCAAAAAGCCCAGGAGGATTATTGAGGAGTGTGAAAATTCGCACCTGCCGCCCGCCGATTCGCGGAGAGGCCGATCGGCCGTCCGGCCGGATGTTTTGGAGTCGAATGGGCGAAATGATCACTTCGGAATCAAAACCTCCACCCGTGCAGCTCGAAAGAAGCTGGAATGTTCGTTCCATCGCGATTAATGATCGCCGACGGCGAAGTGCTGGCAGGAGAACAAACGTTTTCGTTCCGGCGGGCCATCAGACGCCCAATAAAAAACAACTTTCGTCCCTCCCCCGAATCCCCTCAGCGCACAGCGGATAGCTTACTTTTCGTAATCCGAAAGCATCAGTGTTGTCGTAGTCGGAGAGCATCGCGGAGGAGAGCGGCGGAGGAATCGGAGCTCAATCGTTCGATTTCGATTGACCTCCCGGTGGGCGAATGGGAACCACGAATGAGATGAGTCGTTTGTTCGCCCTCCCGCCCACCGCTCCGGCGGCAATTTGTCTTCGAGAACAAAAAACGGGGATGTAATGCGGGCATTCGGTGTGTAAACGCGGTTTGTTTCCGGCCGAATCGGCCGGCAGTCGGCCGCGGGCGGGATGATGGAGGGCGTTGATCGATCAACCGCCCCTTTGCCCCCGATTCTTGCGGCCAGACAACGGGGCATTGCGGGCCGCTTACGCTCGAATCAAAACATTTCGAGGAGTCATCGCCCGAACGAATACAAAACGAAGCATCTCGAACAAACGGTCGTCCGAATGGCCCATTCGCGAACGAAAACAAAGCCGGCCGCCGTTCAAACGACGCGGCCGGCGGCCCGGCGGCAAGCGGCGGGGCGGGCGGATCAAACGCCCAACTCCCGCTTGCTTCCCAACCGGCCGGCCGGACGTCCAATTGGCGGCCGGAACGAAGACTGATGGACGACTTTTGATCATGCAAAACACCCGACGTCGAGGTAATCGGCCGCCTGCGGCATGCGCTCAATCTTCGCCGCTCGTCCCCCGCCCGCCCGGCCGATCGATCCGCCCGATTGGCCGAGCGGCCGAAGAGGCGGAAGCGGGCGGATTGCGGGCATTTCGATCGGCTTTCAATCGGACGGAACACTCACGCGATCTCCTCGTAGATGTCCTCCTCCTCCTCCTCTTCTTCGAGCATCAAGGCGTCCACCTCCTCTTCGGTCAGCGGGTCCGTTTGGGTGGCCACGCAGCGGAGCTCCTCGGCGGGTCGGCAGCTCGACGGGCTCATCGGTTCGTGTACGGCGGGCTCCACCGGGTGGTAGTTGACCTGCAAGAAGTCCAATGAACAGTGGAGAGGGATGGACGGCCACAAGCAAGCGGGGATTCCTTCGCAGAAGGGCGGGATAATCTCGGCGGGTCACTCCCGCAGCAGAACAAAGCGACTGGCCGAATGTCAAATTAAACGACATTCTTCCGCTCCGCTCGCCGTACTCAAGAGACTCTTCAGCCACTTCGTTTTTTGTGTCCAACAGTCGTTTTGTTCGGCCGCCGCTTATCGTGCGGGCGGATCGGCCGGCGGGCGGGCGCGAAGTTTGTTTTGTTTCTCCCCGATGAGGTGCGAAAATCCCGCGCGCCCCGCCGACCACGACCTCATGATCGCACTCCGGGGGATTGGCGCCCGTCCGGCGCCCAAATGGATGAGAAAATGGGCGGATAAACGGGCGAGCGGAAACGCGAAAAGCCGTCGACTGCCGGCCCTTTGGGGGGTGGGCGGAAAGCGGAGTAAACTGCAGGGAAAATACTCGAAGCAGAAGTCACGAGTAGAAACTACCGACAGCAGCAAGTTTCATCCAACGACACCCGCACGCTCTTCTGTAAGGCGGGGGCACGAGTTATGAAATCGAAGTGAGATGTCGCAACCGAGCGCTCTCTCCTCGCTTCCGTCCGCCCCGAATAAAAAAAGGGCTCCTCGAATTAGCAAACGGAGCAGTTTTTACAAATTGGGCGCAAAAACCACAAGCGGAAGTCGAATGAAAGCCGGCGGTCATCCCCGAACGTGCCCCAAGGTGAGGGAGCTCGGCAGGATGCCCGCAGTTACGAACGAACAGAAGAAACGAGTGGACGGCCGGCGGACAAATCGGGCGCCCACTTCTCGGCCCATTCGCTCCTCGTCCCTCCCACCACTCACTCGTTAACGAGCGAGCACTCGGCCGAATAAGGGCGAACACAAACAAAAGCGACGACTACCGTACGGACGACGATCGGAAGCCGGCCGCCCCGTCGGGGGTCAAGGGCGAACTCGCGCGTGCTGGAATTCGCGCCGAATGCCAAAAGTCGTCGCACTCACTCGCCGATGATGAGGACGGCCGAGGAGCGAGCGGGAAGCGGCCAGAAGTGAAGAGTGGACACTCAAAACACGCGTCGCCGAAAGGGCGGCGGCGTGAAAAAATTCGCGGCCATCTCGTGGGAATCGCGGCCTCTCATTTCGCCGCCGAATTCGTCGGCATTTCGCTCACGATCCGCGCACATGAAAGCGAGCCGGCCGACCGGCGAGCGGTCACGCATCACCCCGCAAAGCGAAGAATCCGCGCAATGAACGACGCCATTCGCCGCCGTTTAATGAGTGCTTGCTCGCCCGGATCAAACAAACAGACGTTCATGAATCATCGACACAAATGAGGGGAAGACGAGGGGCCGTGACCTCGACGCTCGTCCGCAATCCAGCCAGCAGTCGGCACTCGGCTGTCGGAGGACGCGTCCAAGCGGAAAGGAGTGACCAAAACGAGTGGAATTTCGCACCTTTTCGGAGCGCCGTCCACGTTTTAATCCAAACACAAACAAGCGGGCCGGCCGGCCGGGTGGCGGGCAGCTCGGAGGCGGCCTGCTCGTCGCGTGATTCCTGGAAATCGCCGGCCGCTCCTTCGGCTCGTCCGGCCGTCGTCTTGAATGAGCGGCGGGAAACACGCGAACTTCTTCGCGCGCGCAAGTGACCACTCGGCCCTTCGCGCGTTCCCGCACGTTTCCATGGCGGCCGGCCAGGATTGAACGAACCTCTTTGAAAAGATGGACATTCCGCGAACAACACAACGCCCGCCGCCACCACATTCTTTGGATGAATAAAGGCGTAGAAGACGAATAGCCGACAGACGAGAGTCGTTCCCTTTAATTAGAGGCAGAAGAGCAGCCGTTTTGCGCGAATCCTCGGCTTCGTTTCGAAATGCAAACCGCGCGAATTCGTGGGTGGGCGGCAGGTCGAGTCGTCGCTCGTGCATCAGCCGGTTGGCCGGCCGGCCGGACGGGGCGGTCGGTGGGTGAAAGCCGCCTGCGGGCCGTGGACGGACGGATGAGCGGAATGCGCGAGTAATGGAGCGGCCCGACCGATGAATACGGTGGACGTGCCGCACGAAAGAGAAACGATCCCGCGCAAACCGCCCGTTAATTCCGCCCGCCCGCCTTCTTTTAATTTCGCCCGTCGAGGAGCGGCGAGTGGCCATAAACGGGCGGGGGAATTGGATTGCCGGACAACGGGCGGCAAGCGGTCCGCTTGACCTCCGCATTGCCATTCGGAACGGGACAAAGAAATCCCGAGTCCTCAGCACAAAGCCGCCGCTCGAACGGCGGCCAATCGACAGGCGGCGGGTCAGCGCGGAGCACATGCGATTGGCCTCATTTGGGGGCACGTGTCTCATTTGAACTCACCTCCTCTTCGTTCTCCAGCTGCTGCAGGTACTCGAACAGAAGGTCGTGCAGCCGCTCCAACGCCTCGGGCGTGAACTTGGAGCCCATGACGGCGGCCTGAAATCAATTCGAATCGACCGGAAGGCGGAAGCGAAGAGGAACGTCCACTCGGCCGCCCGCTCAATTAGCCGCCTGTCCGTCCCGTCGGGCGGCCGAGCGGGCGGGCGGGACGGGCGGCAAAATGCAAATCCGAAGGGGCGACCGTCGGGGCGCGGCGCGCGGAAGACGCGCACTCAATCGTTCGTGACACGCGCATCCCGCCCGTCCGCCTGTCCGCTCGCCTCCAATCGGTCGGCGGAGTCACGAATCTGATAAGCGGCCCTCATTCCTCATCTTTCTTTGCCGTCAAGTGGACACGCGATTAAATCCGAGCGGACATCCGAGTCCCTTTGCGAAGAGCAGTGGGAAGAAACACGTGAACATGATCGTTCCTGTTCGTAAAAGCGGGCGACTCAATTCGGAAAAGAAACACTCGACGGTCCCTCCCCCAAACGGTCTCCATTCGCCGCTCTAATCCGTCCATTCGTCTTCCGGCCCCCGCCCGCCTCTTCGACTCCGCGTGCTCCAAATGGAGTGTCCGAATTCGAAAACATCGACGACAAACCAAGGAGTGTTTATTGCCCAACAGAAACAAAGAAGGTAGATAGATGGGTGGGGGCATCGAAACGGGAAAGCACCGTGGACCCGTGATCTCGGCGAAAGAGAAGGCCGTTCAGTAGAAGTCCTCCTCGTCGACCTCATCGTCGTAGTCGACGTCGTAGTCGTGTCGTCGTTGTACTCGTAGCCGTACACGTCGCCCTCGTCGTCGTCCGAGAAGTCCAGATTGTCCTGAGGAAACAAACGAACTGCAACGGTGGAAAGGAAGGGCGACGTACGTGAACGATCTGCTGGAACTCGTGCTCCTCGAAGCAGTAGTAGTCGGCCTCGATCTCCACCCAGGTCGGGCTTGGTAGCCTTGCGGCCAGTTGTGCTTCAGGAGCAGGTGTTGGTGCTCGTTGTAGGGGTCCGTCCAGAAGAGCGCCTGGTCGAACGGCTCCTCCTTGCGCAGCTTCTCCGCCCAGTCGTCGTCGAACTGCAAACGGCGGCTTGAAGACGACCGATCGGGGGAGGAAACGAACCTCTTCGGGGAAGAAACCGCGCTCGTGGAAGATCTTGAGGAAGAGCCGCTTCAGTTGGCCGGTGTGCAGGCGCTCGCGCGCGTCGAGGCACTCCTTCCAGCCCCGCTTCAGCAGGCTCGGTCGACTCGTCGCTCATTTTCTGCAATTCAACAAGCGAATCAAAGAGAAAAGCGATGCGAACTCGTACCGTGTCCGCGCTGGAGAGGTGGAGGTCCTTCGAGGGCGGGGAACTGACGGCTGAAGGCCTCGATCGCCTCGTAGGGCAGCGGAGAGACGGGCAGCTGCGTGATGCCCAGCGCCTTGATCGAGGCGGACAGCACGTGGCCCCTGAAGCAAGAATGAATTCCTCAAGGTGGGCGAAAGAAACCCACTCTTGAAGCGGCTGGCTCTTCACGTGGCTGAAGTTCACGTCCAGGCGGCGGATCGTGTGGCGCTCCAGCTGCGTGTAGTCGACTGGAAGACAGCAGGGAATGAATGGATGTGAAAAGCAAGAAGAAACGTACCGATTGTACTGGTTGGTGAGCACGAGTTTGTCCAGAGCGAGGGCCGGCAGGTGGGGCAGGAGGCTCGACGGGCACACCAGCTCCGTCAAGTGCGGGCCCACGTCCTCGAGGAACTGGCGGTACTCGGCCGACTCCGGGTTCCCGCCCTCGGCCGAGAGGCCGCCCACGACTGAAAAGAGCGAGTGGAGTGCAGAGGAGAAGAAGGCAACATGGGACTCACATTCCTTGATTTCGGCCATCTTCTGCCAGTCCATCTCCCGGGGCACCGTCCTCCCACAAGCGCATCTCCATGTGGATGGGGATCTTGAGCAGCTTCACGATGCGCGTCACCTCCGGCCTGGTCGACCAAGAACTCCACAAGCGACGCCGTGGGGCCCAACTGGCAGCCGAAGGGCTCCGCCGTCGCCGTGATGCTCGAGTTTGAAGCCGCGCGCCGAGCGGCGGACGGACTCCAGCTGGGCGGCCGAGATCGACTGGAAGGACGCACGGAAGAAGGTGGAACTTCGAGCGGAAGGAGAACTCACGGTCAAACGAGCGAACACCGGCGGCATCTGCGTGTGGCCTCCCACCATCGCGTCGACCAGCAGGAAGCGATTCAGGCCGTCGCGCGCGTTCGTCGCCCGCAGCTTCGGCTTTTTCTTTTCCACGACGACTTTCGGCTCCATTGCAGAAGAATCGGGCAGGAAGAACGACCGAAACTGAAGCGGGAGGAACGGCGGAAAGCGAGCGCCAAAGCTCGATCGTGGCCATCCGCAGCAGAAAAGGCGATGAGAGGATCGCGGCGGGACTCGTCGGCCGCTTTCCGACGGGCAGCGAGCTTTTCCTTCCATGTTCGATGCGGACGATGATTACTGCGATTCGAATGAAATGAAACGTTGACGTGTTCCTGTTCCTTTAATCGAATGGTCCCCTCCAATTGGCTATCGCCCTTTGAGCCAACTTCCTGTTCGAAATACACTCGCCAAAATTCCGTCGCCCTCCACAACACAAACTCGGCTGATGGGGACTTGAGTTTATTGCTGCAGATTCAACGGGCAAATGGAGAGGTGGAAAGGAGGACCCGAATGAGGTTCGCGAACAGAAACGTTGAGCAACTCTCCACTTTCGAATCGGGAGGAATGTACACACGATCGATGGACACGCGGGGAACGACGAAGCAGACGGCCGCTCACAAGGAATCAACCCTCTGTAGGGCCCTTGCATCTTCAGGTACTGAAAGCAAGCGATTAGTCGACTGTGGTAAAAGGCCGGAGAGAACGCACTTGAATCACGAGACTCGGCCCGCCTTCCGTGATGTCGTGCGGGATCTGCGAGAGCGGGCAGCGCTCGATCGACATGATCTCCAGCGACGAGCAGAGGGCCAACTCGAACGGGAGGGCGTGCAGGTTGGGGTTGTCGTTCAGGTAGAGCGACTTCAGGTTCTCCAAGTGACCTGAACGACGGACACGTGAATAAAGGAAAGAATTCGAAGAGAAACGAACCGATTTCCTCCGGAATGAACGGCAGAAGGTTCTCGCCCACTCGCAAGTCCGTCAGACTCAACAGATTCCTGCAAACCGAATGAGAAGGAGTAAGAAAGAAGTGGGCGTTCTGCTCACCCAATCGTTCGGGGCAAACTCGTGAGGCGGTTGGATTGGACCCACAGTTTGTTCAGACTCATCAGGAAGCCAATGTCGCTCGGGATGCACTCCAGCTGCAACGAGAGAGTGATGACCGCTCTCTTCCCGGACACTCACCTCGTTCTCCTCCAAGTCCAACTCGCGCAGTTTGCGGAGACTCCCGATCTGCGAGGGCAGCTTGCGGAGGCGGTTCGTGCTCAGCACCAGCACCTCCAAGTTGACGAGTTTGTCCACATCCGAGGGCAGTTCGGTGAGCTCGTTGTTCGAAAGGTTCAACTCGGTCAGCGAGACCCACGTCCCGAAGTCTGCAACAGCACGAACGATCATTAGAGATCAATCCACTGGTGCACTCACCCAACGGCAACGAAGTGAGCTGATTTTCCTTCAGATTGAGTCTGAAAGCGAGCGGGAGTTCATCGCGTCTCACTGCTTCCGTTCCACTCACCTCGTCAATCCAGCGGAGCCGGCGAAGATGCCGAACGGAATCAACGAAATCGCGTTGTGCTCGAGGTTCACCGTCTGCAACGAGCGGGATGAAAGGAGGGAATGAAGGCGGAAGACTCACGACTGCCGCCTCGAATTGCTTCGGCCCGCCCTGCGGGAAGGCGGTCAGGAGGTTGCGGCTGAGGTTGATCGTCTTCAGGTTGTTCAGCGAAACGAGGATGCCGTCCGGCAGGGAGTTCAGGCGGTTGGACTCGACGATGAACTCGTCCAGCAGGACGAGGTTCGAGAGACTGGCGGGCAGCGAAGGTGAGTTGGTTGTAGCGAATGGCGAGTCGCTTCAAACTCGCGAGGTTGCCCGTGGAGTCGGGGAGCGTCTGGAGGTCGTTGTGTTGGAGGTCGAGCTGCGTGAGTTGAGACAACTGCCCGATTTCTGAACACAAGAGAAGTCAATGGAATCCAGTGAATGCGGGACGAACCTTCGGGCAAACTCTTCAAGTGGTTGCCGGAGACGAGGAGGATCGAGAGCGCGCTGAGGTCGCCGATCTCCTTCGGCAGTTCGGTGATCTTGTTCTCGCGCAAGTCCACCATCTTCAGCTTCTTCAGGCGGCCGATGTCCGGCGAGATGTGCGTCAGCTTGTTGTAGCCTGCAAATCAGTCCCGCATTCATCCATCACTCGTTCGTTCACTCACGCAGCCACAGCGTCTCCAGGTTGCTCATCCCGAAGATCACCTCCGGAATCCGCTCATTCAGCTTGTTGTGGCGCAGGTCGAGCGTCTCCAGTCGCTTCAGGTTGCCGATGGTGTCGGGCAGCGAGCTCAGATTGTTCTCGCTGAGGCCGAGGATCCGCAGGTTGACCAACTGACCGATCTCCGGCGGCAGGGTGGTCAGCTTGTTCTTGTACCTGAACGGAGGAATGAAGAAAGAACACGGCGAGGGGAACTTACAGGAACAATTCGGTCACTTGAGTGAGGTCCTTGATGGCGGGCGGGACGGCCGTGATCTCCGAAGAGTTCAGGTCCAGCCGCGTGCCCTGCTCCTCTTTGCATCGCTGGAGTTCTCGATTGACGTCCTGCAAACGAGCGGGATGAAGGCGGTCGGATGGTGAACGGAGAAGAAAGAAGTGGCTGATTGTTGGGGGTTAGAATTTTTGGTGGAAAGATTTCTTCTGCTGACCCTGCGAGTTCGATCGTCCGCATTGACCGCGTAGTTCGTGCGTTCGCTCAGGCTGTTGCGGTACTTGCGACCGCGCGCGAACGACGAGAGGCGGTTGATGAAGGCGCCCGGCGACTTCGAGCGATTCTGACTGCCGGACGAGGAGGCGGCGGCGTTGCGCGAGAAGGCGGAGGCGGCGGGCTGGGCGTTGGGGCGGAACTCGAAGTCGTTCTTGCCGGCCGCCCCGTTGCTCGGCAGGTCGGCCGTCTGCTGCTTCATGCCGCCGCCGCCTTTCCGCCGCACGAGATCGAGGAAGTTGGAAATCTTGCCGCCGGACGAGCCGCGACGGCCGCCACTCAACGCGCCGTCCGCCGACCGCGTGCTCCCCGAACGGTTGCGAGTCAGGCCGCCGCGCAGTTGGTGCTGCTCGACGAGGATCGCGTCGAGGCCGGCGGCCGGCTGGTGGAACACGGGCGGCGTGGAGAACTTGGAGTGCGGAACGCCGCTGTGCAGGGCGCGTTGGAAGCAGAGGGCCAACGAGTCCGCAAGGCGCACGGAGGAGGCGCCGGGCACGAGGAAGGCGGCGCCGGTCGGCTTGCTGCCCTTGGACGGACGACGCGAATCGGACGTCTTGAGGGCGGCGGATTCACGAAGCGATCGGCTGAGCGGTTTGTTTCGACGTCGCTCCAGCTTTTCGGCGTGGGAGAACTCGCAGTCACGAAGAGAGGAGTGGGTACGAAGGAGGAATGAGCAAGAAGCTCTTTCTTGCGACCCAAAGAAAGAGACGACTGCAATGCCGGGAATGAACGATAGCCGAAGGAAAACAAGCCGGTGGAACACGCGCGAAGGTGCAAAGGGCGATCGATAAAACGGGGCGAACTTCGTCGTGATCGCCGTCCCGTCCGCCGTCCGGGGGGTTTTCGGGTGAACGCGCGTCTCAATTCATCACCACGACGAGCGGGCGAAACTGGAGGAGGAGGACGTTGTTCGGCTGTTAATCGATTAAAGTGGGCGAGTGGAGCGAAAGAAAGAGGCGACTGGCGCGGGCGTCGAGCGGCGGGGCGACCGGGCGGCTTCTTCGAGATTCCCGAGAAGGCGAGCGATCGGCGACAATCGGCGGGCGGACGGGCGGCGTGATCGGGAGACAAAAAGCGAGACCGAAATGCGCGAGGAATTCGAAGCACGCCGCTCGTCTCGCCGATCATCACCCACTTCGCACATGCCCGCCGGCCGGCCGCCCGCCCGCCGTCGAGAGCCAAAAGGAATTCCTTTTTGTTGTCGCTTCCGCTCCGCCGCGCAGGACACTCGCCACTCCTGTCGGCGGCACACGATTTGGCTGCAGAGCAATGAGCGGCGGCGGGCAGCAGCGAGCGGGGAAGAATGGAGACGAGCGAACGGACCACGAAGGTCGAAACGGAACTTCGTTTTCGCAACTCGTTTTCCGCTTATTCACGAACGAAATGCGGGAAGCGTGCGGGGGAGAACCGCGAGGAAGGACGTCCGCGATTCGAAATTGAGCGCATGTCTAAACTCATTACGGAAAGACGGGAGAAGAGCGGGCAGCCGCAAGGAACGAGGCCGCTTGCTCGAGCGACGAAATGGACGCCGCCGTGTTCGCTCCAGACGATTCCGTTCGATTCAACGGTTTCGATCCGAAGAACGGGGAAGCAGACGGCCGGCAAGTGGAAGAACTCCGCCGACCGCCCAAATTACCTCCCACTTGCTCTTCGCAACGTCGCGTGGATCCACGCGGCCGTTCGTTCGCCTCGTTTCGGCGGATTAGCCGCCCGGCACGGCGGGCCGAGCGAGGAGATTTTTGGACTCGGCGATGCAAAAAGCGGAGGAGCGGCGGCTTGATTGTGGAGTCGGCGAACAAGAGAAGTGGATGTCGGGATGATAATCTCGGTGGCCTTGCAGGAGTGGAAGGAAAGGAGAAGCGGGAAGCGGCCGAAGAGTTCATCACAACTGCCGCCGCCTCGCCCGACCGACCGGCCGACCGGGGCCGCCGGCTGAGCGATGAGCCTGTGGGAATTTGGACGCCCGGAAAGAGATTAGAAGAATGCAAGTTCCGGGGCCAAAACAACACACTTGCGGCGGGGCGGACGGCCGCTTTTGGCCGCCGGCAATCGGCGGAAGTGCGCGAGCGGAGCGGCCGGCCGTTCCCGCCGAATGGCCGCCGGGCGAACGTGCGAAGACGTGCACGTTGACATCCGCCGGCCGGTCGGTCGGGCGGCCGAAGACGCCACTCGACTTTCGGGTATTAAACCCGCCACCCGCCTCTTCCGTTCGTCGCGTGCGGTTGGTGGGACAAACGCGCACTTGTTGCCATTCGCGGGCATTCCGGCCGACCTTTGGACTTCGTGCACACGAACCAGCGAACTAATCCCGCGGGCAAAACAAGTGGAAAGTTTGCAGAAAGCCGGAGACAAACGTGCGAAAATAAACACAAGACGACGGCGAAGACGGAGAGAAAAGTGCGCCGATCGGGCCGCTCCGGCTGGCCCTCCGCTTTGCGAACATCCCGAGAGTTCCGATCCACTCGGGCGGCCATCAACACTGCCGGCGGTCTCCGGCTGTCGGCCGCCTCGCCGCCGCGGATCCCATTCGTCTGTCCGCAGTCGGCCCTCCGAATCAAACGGGCGGCCGGCAGATCGGGCGGGCGGCCGGTGGGGCGGCGAGGTGCGTAAATTTCGAGCGGAACCTTCGAACTCCGCCCGCCCGCCGGTCGGTTGGGCGCGCTGGTTTCTCGAAGGCGGGCGAGCGGGAAGGCGGAAACAAAAGCGGTGGATGGGCGGCGATCAATCGAATCAATCCGCCCCGTCGTTGTCAACAAGCAGGAAGCGGGAGCGATGAATCAGCGCGGCGGATCCCACCGCCCTTCTCGTACGTGTGTTTTCGGCAGTCGGGATCCCGCTCGAAACAAACGATCAAACATCCCCCCACTTTCTACTCGTTTGCTTCTGATGACCTTTGCGTTCAATCAGCCACTCTTCGAAAGGAACTCACGATCTTGCGCGGCGTCTTCCGGCGGCCCTTGCTCGTGAGGTGCGCCTTGTCCTGGCCCGGCTTGTCCACCACGGTGACCCTCCGCAGGTCGCCATTCGAGCCGCGGGAGCGGGCACTCTCCAGCCTCTGCAATCAGAAAGAAGATTAATTGAACGGGACGAGCAGGAGTGGACGGCCGCATTGATTCGATTTGGAGCCCGCCGCTTTCTGCCCACTTGCCGCCCGCCCGTCCACCCATAAATTAGTCATGAGAGCGGCCGCCAGTCGGCATTTATCTCTTGCTCTCGACTTCGTTCAAACATTTCAACCCCGCCGAGTTGTTCGGCTAATTGGAGGCCCCCGGGTGAAGGAAGAAAGCAATTTTCAACGTTACGTTTTCGATCGCTCGCCAGCTCGCCATTCCGCTTCGCCCGCAACGCACGAGAAAGAGGCGAAAATGAGCGGTTGGCGCGTTGATAAGTCCGCAATTTCCACCTTTTGCCATGCGGGAGAAGCCACTCCCTTCGGCGAGGGCGAGCGAGCGGAACTTTCCGCGGATGCTGCCCGCCTTCACGACCTCCGCCGGGGCGGCGGGTGACGTGCGGAGTGCTTGGAAACGGGCGATGCGGAGCACGTGAACACGAACGCGAAGGCAAACCTCGAGAAAGTCCGGAATGGAGCCGTTCCGCGGCCGGCCCTTGTCCTCCGACGCGTGGCGAGCGCTGAGGATGGCGCCCAATCGATTGCTCGAGTCCTCCGGATTGGTTCCCCGCTCGTTCACGGGCAGCGACAGCCGCCGCTTCGAACTGTTGACGAGGCCGCTGAGGAAGGCGCGCGATCGACTCGCGCTCGGCGGCGGGCCGTGCGGCCGCGGCGGGTGCGGCGAGCCGCCGGCCAGCCCGACGGTCGCGAGCTTCTTCCCGACTTCCGCCGTCCCGTCCGTCGCCTCCGCGTCGCCGCTGCTGGTCGTCGAGTGATCGCGGGAGAAGCGGCGCATCCAGGCGGTCGCTGCGGCCATCCGAGTGAACAAACCGAAGTGGTTGGCAACGAGGAAGAAGAGCCCACTCGTCCGAAGGTCGTCAAACTTCTTCCTTCTGAAGACAAACCGGCTGGACGGACGAGGAGCCGGAAGAAACGAGCGGCAGTCACGGAATGTCGCGCGAGGCGGAAGGCAAACGAAAAGAAGGAAGGAGGAAGTCCAAGGGTCATCATTCAAAGGGCGGCCACGGCCATGCATTTGGAGTCCGCGAACGAGCAGAGAATTCGGCCGTCCGTCCGCCCCGCCAAGAGGTCGCTAATGAACAAAGCGGCCGTTTGGCGTCGTCGGCGGCGAGGAGGACGGGAGTTCCGAACGAGCGAAGGCGCAAAAGAACCCAACGACCACCTCCTCGCCACACTCGCCGGAATGCTCGTCATGGGCGGAATTCCAATTTCATTCGAATGTAACGACCGTTTGCGGGCAAAAACAAACAAAATTTCGGTCGAATTCCGCGTGCCGCCCGTACGCCCGCCCCAAACGGGAAGAAGTTGCGGGGGAAGGCGGCCCCAAGATGCGCCTTCCGGCCGTCAAAGTGGCGATTCGGGCAAATTGGCGGCCAAACGGACGTCACCTCCCGAATTCGGCGGAAATCTCCCACCGACTGCCGGAAGAGAGGGACTTCCTTTCGCTTCTCGCCGTTTAAATCGGTTTAGTGGACGGCGAAATGAGAGCCGCCGATTCCGACGGCTGGCGGTTCCCATCGGACGAGAGCGCGCGTTTTAGTCGAAAGCCACGAGCGAGAAGCGTTCATTAATGTTTGAGGGAAAGAAATCGATCATTAGAGGGCAGTGGGCAAGAGATGAACGAAGAGAAACCTCCAGCACACGTCCCCCGAATTCAAATGTCCCGGCCGGCCGACAGGCCGTCTGCCCACTCACTTCTTCGCCCTCCGTCGACTAATCCCGCGGCCGCCAAAACACCATCAACCGCCGACTGTCCGCCGACTTCTGCTCGTCGGTTCGTAATCACTTTCCTTCCGCAAAGAACGGGGCGACCCCGCGGGCTTCCCGCTTCGCTCGATGCGGGAAGCAAATTGGACGTTCGGGCGACAAAACGGACGGCCGTGTCGGCGAGCGAGCGAGCGAGCGAGCGTGATTTGAACTCCGCAAAGAGCACGCGACTACAAGTCGAAAAGAAGCGAGAAGAGCGGCCCCATTCACTCGAGGCGGCCCAGCGAAAGGCGATTGGAATTCGCACATAAACGAGTCCATTCCGGCGGCCCATAAAACGGAAGCAGTTCGAGAACCGAAGTGCAGCGAGGAGAGGAGTGAGTGGCTTCTTGATCCCCGACCTCCCAATTACGAGGGGCTTCTTTCGAACGAGACGGCCGGCTGAGGGATGAATGGAGACGAACGTCCGGCTTCCATAAGGCCGCCGAACTCATTTACATGGCCGCCCGTTTTCATTTCGACGTCCCCTGGAGGGCGGGCCGCAGATGAACTCATTTGGAGGAATCGAAGCGGGCGGGTGAGCGGCGAGGGTAAACACGCCGCCCAAGCAACAGAACGGCGCGTGAATGCCGTCGGATGTGAGCGGAAAAAAGGTCTGCCGGCCGGCGCGTTTGATCGGCCGAGAGATCCGAGCGAACGGCCGCCGTCACCTGTTGGAATGGCCGCCCATTCATCAGCCGGCGCATCGAATCGGCCGCTCTCGAATCAAAAACGTCTTCGGGTCGGCTGCAAAATGAGGCGAACCGCCGTCTCGCCTAAACGACCGCAGAGGACGTCCTTGAAGGGCGGCGGCGGAGTCGAGTGCACGACCACTCGCCCGCTCTCCAAATTTGCATTCGATGACGAGCCGTTCGGCAGGCGGCCGTTTGGGTGGGTGGTGAGAGCGAGAAGTTTCTTTTCTTGCACGCAAAGTGAGCAAACAGAAGACGATTGGCCTCGGGCGATTCCAATCAACCGACGGCGAGTAGGCGGCTTCTTTCGTTCCAAACCCCCCGAATTCCTCCTTCACAAACCGCCGTGTGGGGCGTGGCGGGGCGTGAGAACGCCGGCCACCGGCCAGCGAGGTGGGTGACGAAATCAGGGGATTAGCGGCCGTCGCCGAAATCCCGCACGTGCCGAAAATAACCCGAAAAGAAGGGGGGTTTGTCCTCCGAACACGCAAACAAACCCCAATTACGTCCATAATGTTGATGAAAGGGGATTAGAAAGACGGCTTTCACTCGTGTCGTTCAAGAAGTTTGCCCTTTTTGCTCAAAATCAAAGAAACTCACGCGTTTCGCTCGTTCGTGTGCCCGCTGCAGTTGATCGAAGTCGAGTTCTCCCGAAGTTGTGCGCGGGATGGCTGTGGCCGCACAAAGGCAGAGGTTCTTGAGCAGACGGAGCGGACTGGACGGCGGCGGACTCGCGCTGGAGGCCAACTCGCTGGTGGCCGAACCGTTGGACCGCAGGCTGGCGTTCATCTGGTATCTGAACGAACGAAAGCGGATGGACGGGCGGGCGAGCGGGGAGGACGCACCTGCGGGCGGACCCCGACGGTCGTCGCTGGACGGCGGACGCCACCGTGTTGCCGCTGCCGGAGGTCGTCGCGCCGTCCGCCTTCCACGGGATCGAGGGGACGGCGGCCGGGTGCCGCAGGAGGGGCTCCGTGGTTTGGTCCGCGATTTGAGCCATCGCGACGGGCTGGCGGCCGGCTGAAATCCTCGCCGATTAGTCCGCAAAGACGGCGAGTAGACGGCTGATCGCGTAAGTGGAAACTTCGCAGTCGAGCGTGAGAAAGAAGTCGGTTCAATTGCACGAACGGAGGAGTGACGTCCACTCCGTCCAAGCGACCCGCTCCCAGCACGTAAGAAAGCGAATCGAATTGCTTCAAATCCAATCACAATTCATTGCCGCCCGTAAGCAGCGAGCAGGGAACAGCAAAACGCTCAAAAGAAGCGCGAGCATTCCTTTTCGATTGTTGCAGGCGACAAGCGGAGTTCACGACCCAAACGACAACAAAAGGAAGCCGGCGATCGTGTTCTTCCGGCCGATTGCGGTCGTAAATTCGAGCGTCGGCGGGCAGTTGGCGTTCCCGCCGTTCCGCCGGCCGCCCGAAGAAGGGGGAGGGCGAAGAATCGATTTGCGGGGCGAACTCGACGGAATGCGCAAACAAACGGAGTGAATTGGAGGCCGAAAATCACGAATCGATCCGCCGACATCCGCCCGACCGCCCTCGAGGGCAAACAGGCGGGCGGGCGGGCGGGGGCGGTTTGAGGTCCGTCGACTCGAAACGAGCCCACCGCAAAGATTACGAACGGAACGAGAAGTCGGGGAGCGGAAGGCGGGCAAACGGCGCGCATTTCACTTCAAAGCGGCCCCGTCTCGATTATGATGCCGCCTTGAAAGGGGGGCGTGCGCGTCCCTATGGAACGAACGCTCGCTTTTTGCGCCCGCCGCCCGCTCGCCCGTTTCGACGATGAATGCCGGTAATCAAGAGGAACGTTCTCCGGCGAGGTGGAGGGGGCGGGAGAGCAAACAGACGTTCGACCTCCTCGACTTTCGTCGAATGAACTCCGAAGAGGGCGTTCGTGTCGGCGGAAATTGACGACGTCCAAATTGGCGGCTTCCATGCCGCCGCAAATCACGGCCTTCGGGCCAAAAAACCCGACTGGCGGCCGCAAAAAACCGAAGCAGACGGTCGGTGGGGCCGAAAGAACGCGGAAGCGACAAAAGCGGCGGTCGTCCGCTCGGCTTTCCGATGCGCTTGAATGAGTCGGTGATTGGGGAAAGAAGGGAGGACGAGGAGGAGGGGCCAGTGGATAAACAGGACGGGTTGGAGGCGACTCGCCGAACCGTCCGGTCCGATTGATGACGCCCTCGACCCGCCCGGAGGCCGGCGGGAAGAAAGCGGGTTGGAATTTTCGCAATTGGAACGCGGCCGGCCGTTGCGGCTGGCGGGATTCCGCCTCCTCGGCCGCCCCCGTTCACGACCGCCGGCCGGCCGGCCGCTCGACCGGGGCCGCCTGTCGAGGGAATTCGTGGCCCGGCCGGTGGCCGGACGGGAGGACAAACGTCGAAAATCGGGGATCGTAAACGGCGCGGCCTTCTGGCGGTCAACACGCGCGGCCACCGCCCGCCCAGTTCCCCCGGGGGAACGGCCGTCCGCTTTTATCAGACGAGAATCTGCTGCTCGCCCCCTCCGGGGGAGATGCGCGCGGAAGGTTGAGGTTCGGTCGATGAGAAGTCGGCAGAAGAACCGGCAGACGGAAGGAAGGCCACTCCTCATTCCATTGCAGGAATTACTCTCGGAAAGAAGCAATCATTCGGCGGGGAGCACCCCCCGCCCCAAATGAAGAGCGTTCTTTGCGGGCTGCAGGAGTTGGCGGCCGAAATGGGCGCAAAACAAAGCGGAAAATCGACGGCCCGTCCACTTCAATTGGATTTGCGCCTCCTGCCGCCCGCTTGGCGACCTTTCGGGACGCGGCCGGCACGCGCCCTCGCTCATCCCCTCGGCCGGCTGAACCGAGCGGAACGACGAGCAAAGTGGACCGAAAACCCATCAGTTGGGGAGCGCAGAACCGCCCGCTCTCGCTTATGAACCGAACGGGGCGATCAAATTGGGCGGAAAGCGGGAACAGTCGGAAGCGAAAACAAACAAAAAGGCGCCATCAATCGCTCGGGTGGTCGGCCGTTCGGAGGAGCGCCGGAACGGAGCGGAAAGAACGTTCGGGGTGTTCCTTTTCGAGTGCACCCGTTCCTTCGCAACAACTCGGTGGAACGAAACATTCAGCATTTGCCCCCCCAACCAACGAAAGACCGAAGAGGAGCCGGCCGGCACGTCCATCTGCTTGTTTATTGATTTCTGTTCGAACGGCTGTGTAATTTGGCCGACCGTATGCCGGCTGCAATGATCGTTCGAGAACGACCGTAATCAAAGCTTTCCGGTTGTTCATTCCACTTCTCTCATCCGCGCTCGCCCCCCCCTCAATCCAAGGAGAGCGTTGACCCCGTGGATTTCGAGGCGAAAGTTGGCGCTTGGCGTAACGCGACACGCCGAGTGCCGAAATTTTCGGCGCGGGG